>JAHIAM010003336.1:0-29040 GCA_021605205.1 Aegilops longissima
CGGCGACTCCGATTCGGATCCAAGTGAACCCGACTTTGAAGAGCGAAGCTGGAGCGGACATCATGGAGTCTTCTACGGTTAAAATTAATAGAAGTCCCCCACATATTAGTAGTATTTCCCTCCATGTAAACATTATTAGTACCACGCACTTTAGCTTAGATTAGATCGTTGTAAGCCCTTGTTTGATTGAATGAAGTGATTTTGTGTGCATTTGCTCATGTGCATTTGGGTAGTGATTCCCCTTAGACCTCATTCTATTCTAAATTTCTCTTCTTTTCTAAACCCATCAGATGCCTCCGAGGAGCGACCCCGGATTCGTTTTTCCGCCGAGAGATCACCCAAGCTGATTCGGTGACGAGAATACCTGATTCAAACATTGGTGCGAGAACAGGGCGCTAACAACAACAACAACAACAACAACAACAACCAACCGCCGCCACCACCACTGCGGATCACGACTTTCGTTTCCTTTGAATGAATCGCGGTGTATTCAGATAACACCGAGCCGATTGTGGCGGATGATTGGCTCCGCCAAGATAGGAAGGAGTTGACCCACTGCGGGATGCACGGATGGTGAAAGAGTGAAGTTTGCAGCACATCACTTGAAGGACCAGCACTGACATGGTGGGAGAATTTTACAGCCACTTATCCGTAGACACTATCACATGGGACCGGTTTCAGCAAGCTTTTATTGCTGCTCATGTTTTAGCGAGGAACCATGGCCATGAAGAAGCGTGAGTTTACGCAACTTCGCCAGGAGGAGAGGGACTGTTGGCGATCGTGGATGACTTTAGTAAATTAGCACGTTATGCCCCGGATAGCGTTGCTACCGATCTGACTAAGCAGGAGAAGTTTCTAGAAGGACTGAATGATGAGTTCAGCATGCCGTTGATGGGGCAAGTTTCAACAACTACCAGAGTTGGTGGACGAGCCCTCATGATTGAAGGAAAGCAGCGACAAATTGAGAACCATAGCGAAAGTATGGACAAGGGAAGTATAACTTTGGAGCCAATGACCTCGTTATACCCCTAAATCAGAAATTCAGTTTCAGCATACCCATGGAGGAGGTAATTACGCATAACCATAATGGCACCAAGAATGGGAGCAGGGAATGGAGGAAGCAATGGACAGAACCACCAACCCGTCAACACCATCCAGGGTAGACACTGAGTCATATTACTTGCTTTAAGTGCATAAGGCTGGGCATTATACCAATGAGTATCGAGAAGGCGAGAAGCAAATGGCAATGGAAGCTCGGAAAGAAGCCCAACCCTTTCAGCGAGGGCGGGTGAACCACATTGATGTGGAGGAGGTTGAAGATCAGCCCGATCACGATGTCGGTAAGTTTTGGTTAAGTCAATTCTGCAGAGTTGTTCTTTTCGATCTTGGTGCATCGCATTCATTACATATCAAGGGATTTGTGGATAAGTACAAATTACCGACCCAAGCCATAGGTCACCCATGCTAGTAACCTCACCCGAGCTGAGTACATGGCTAGTAAATGGTGTGATCATTGCCATTAAGGATTGGACACTATGTTTTCCCCTCGGACTTAATAGTTACGGAATCCCAAGGATTGGATGTGATATTAGGTATGGATTGGTTATCAGGTATGGAGGAAACATAGATTGCACCACAAAGTCAATTTTGCTCACCACACGAAGGAAGAAGGATTAAGTATGTATCCGCACGACAAGCGAGGAGGCGCAAGTAAATTGCCTGCTCGAGGTGGTGCGGGGAAGAAGTACCGATGGTGAAGGATTTTCTGATGTATTTCGGAAGAGTTGCAGGGAATGCCACGGATAGAGACATTGAGTTTTTGATCGAAATTGTTGCGAGAACAGGCCCGATATCGAGCGACCGTCTGGGATGCCGCCACGAGTTTGGCGGAAATCAAGAAGCAGATTAAGGAACTATTGGATAAAGGTTTTATCCGCCCAAGTTCTTCACCTTGGGGATCACCGTATTGTTAGTGGAGAAGAAGGATGGATCGTTAAGAATGGTTGTTGATTATCGTGGATTGAATGAAGTAACAATCAAGAACAAGTACCCACTACCTATGATAAATTATCTATTTGATAAACTTGCAAGGAGCTAAAGTGTTTTCCAAGATCGACTTGCGATCAGGTACCATCGATTGAAGATTAAGGAGCAAGACATACCCAAGACCGCATTTACCACGAGATATGGACTATGCAGGTATACCGTTATGTCATTTGGGTGACTAACGCACCAGCCTATTTCATGAACACGATGAACAAAGTGTTTATGGAGTTTTTGGATAAGTTAAATCGTGGTGTTCATTGATGACATTTTGATTTTCTCGAAGAATGAAAGGAACACAAAGGAACATTGCGATTGGTTTTGGAGGCGAGGAACACCGGTTATATGCCAAGTTCAGCAAATGTGAGTTTTGCTAAAGAAGTTGGATTTCTCGGACATGTTATATCCGGAGAAGGAATAGCGATTGACCCACAAAGGTTGAGACCGTAACCAAATGGGAAGCACCAACGACAGTTGGAGAGATTGAGTTTCCTTGGACTCGCGAGGATACTACGAAGATTCATTGAAATTTCTCAAAATTGCCAAGCCTATGACTGAATTGTTGAAGAAGGATAACAAATTCATATGGTGAGGACTGTGAGGCAAGTTTCCGAGGAGTTGAAGAAAAGATTGGTTACCTCACGGTTTGATATTGCGGATCGGACTAAGGATTATGAGGTGTATTGCGCTTCACGTCGAGGACTTGGAGCCGTACTTATGCAAGAAGGAAGAGTTGTTTGTATGCTTCCACGACAACAAGCCCCATGAGTTAAATTATGCCACTCATGATTTGGAGTTAGCAACCGTTGTGCATGCCACGAAGGCGTGGAGACATTTTCTCATTGGAAATCATTGTGAAATATATCACGGATCACAAGAGTTTGAAGTACATCTTCACCACGAAGGAACTGAATCTCGGACAAAGGAGATGGTTAGAACTTATCAAGGATTATGACATGAGATTGCATTATCACCCGGAAGGCTAATGTCGTAGAAGGCGCATTGCGGCCGTAAAAACCACGTCAATACCCTAATGATGGGAGGAATACCCAATGAGTTAGCGAGGACCTTGAGAGCTATGTTTGGAAATAATTCGAGAGGCTATGTAGCAGCATTGGAGATTCGATCGACAGCGATGGACAAAATCGGAGAAGCCCAAAAAGGCAGATAAGGAAGTTGCCTCTATAAAGGATAAAATGAGCAAAGGAAAAGCTAAAGGATTTCATGAGGATGAGCACGATACCCTATGGTTTGAAGACCGTGTTTATGTGCCCAATGACCCAGAGATCAGAAAGTTAATTTTGCAAAGAAGCCCATGATTCACCTTATTCGATTCACCGGAAATACCAACATGTATTTGGATTTGAAGAATATTTTACGGTGGACGGAATGAAGAAGGATATTGCGGAGTATGTAGCAGTTTGTGGCGTATGTCGAGAAAAGTAAGCGAACATCGAAGCCAGCGAGTTATTTGCAACCATTGCGATACCGAATGGAAGTGGGATAAACTAGGCATGGATTTCATCACAGGTTGCCAAAGACTAGTTCAGGATACGACTTCGATTTGGGTCATAGTCGATCGTTTAACGAAGGTAGCTCATTTCATTCGAGTCAAGACTACCTATAGCGATTGCTAAGTTGGCAAAGATATACATGACCAGAATTGTGTGTTTGCGGAGTTCGAGGAGCATCGTATCGGATAGAGGAACCCGATTTACTTGAAATTTTGGAACGGTTACACGAAACATTGGGAACCGATTGGAATTGATGCAGCTTTCCACCTGAGACCGATGGACAGACCAGAGAAGTCAATCAGATTTTGGAGGACATCTTTGAGAGCTTGTGCACTAGATTACGGATCTAGTTGGGGCGATAATTTGCCATATGCAGAATTTTCCTACAACAACGGTTACCAAACCAGCTTGAAGATGGCACCTTCGAGGCTTTGTATGGAAGAAGGTGCAGGACACCGTTGTCATGGGGAATGCTGGAGATCGTCGATTGTTTGGACCAGATTTGATTAAGGAGTTTGAGCGAAGGTTAAGTTGATTGAGACAGGCTCAAGGTAGCCAGTCCGGACAAAAAGCTATGCGATTCAAAGCGCCAGCGATTGAGTATGAAGTTGAGCAGTATATCTTAGAGTATCCCGCTTGAGGAGTTAAGCGTTTTGGAGTTAAAGAAAGTTATTACGTTTACGTTGGACCATATAAGATTTTACAGCGCATGGGAGAGATTGCTTATAAGTTGGAATTGCGGAAGAACTGTCGGGGAGTTCATGATGTATTCCATGTTTCTCGATTGAAGAAATGTCACCCGAGATAAGCGGAGGTACCGTTAAGAACCACGGTGCCCTGGAAGCAATTCAGTTGAGCGATGACTTAACATATGAGGAAAAACGGTTAAGATTCTCGATTATGCGGCGAGTTACCGCAGCAAGGTTATCAAGTTTTGCAAAGTTCGATGGAGCCACCACCTGCGAGGATGAAGCCCACAGGAAAGAGGAAGTTTTGTAGGACCACCCTCACCTATTTTCTAGCCAACCCGAATCTCGAGTAGAGATTCATCTTAAGGAGGTAGGTTTGTAACATCCCAAATTTTCAATTTGGAATGTTATACATTAGATCATCATGCATATCATATTTTCTCAGCATTTTCCGATCCTAGAAAATTTCACGCAACTCAAGGACCCTCGGAGAAAGTTGGAAGTTTCATTATTTTCATATTTGGGATTTCTCAAATTTTGAAAATAGGATCATTAGTTATTTATTTATCTTCAAAAGTTTTTCCGATATAAAAGTTAAAGAGAGGAATAATATGACTTTCCCAACATATAGGAAAAATGAAGATATTATAAATAAATCAATTTTAATTTTGGAAGATTTATTTGCTTTAGGCAAAAATGAGCATTTAAAAAATATGCATATTGCCCATTTTTTTAGGTTCGTTTTGTTAGACTCATTTTTAGGAGTCGGGAAAATTAATTTTATTAAATTCGGAGTTAGTTTGGTATTTTTTAATTCGTTTAGTTTTTGTTTTAAAAAATCGCGCCCCCTTTGGGCGAGGCCAGCCGGCCAACGCCAGCCCACCTCCCCTTCCTCGCGCGCCTTGCAGCCACTTGTGCCTCTCCCGCCGCCCGCCGCCGCCCGCCGCCGCCTGAGGTCGGCTCGCCCCCCCCCCCCTCCCCAAGCCGTAACCCCCCTATAAAACCGTCGCCCGCCCCCCTCTCCTCATCCGCCGCCGCCGCCCCAACGAGCCGAGCCGAGCCCGCCGCCGCCGAGGCGCGCCGCCGCGGAGTCCCTCGTCCCCGCCCTCCCGACCCGCCGACCCCTCACGCCGCCCGCCCGCCCAGCGAGCCGCCGGTAGCACCTCGCCGCCCCGGTCCGGTTTTCTTTAAAACGATCCGTTTTTAAAGTTCAGTTTTTAAAAAAACCTAGTTAGTTTATTTTTTGGGTTTCTTATTTAATGAGCGTTCACGAACGTTCGTTTCAATAAACGTGTTCGTTGGATTAGTTTTGCTAACGAGCGTCCGTTATTTACTCCGTTAAATCGTTTTCTTTTAATCGGATTTAATCGTTATTTTTACGATTCGATTTCGATCCGATTTTCAAATCTGTTTATTTTCTCGCTCGTTTATCGAATCGGGTGATTCAAGCGCTGGAGTTTCGTTCTGAAACCGCCGTTCGACTAACCTACTTACACAGAGTTTTGCTACTGTGAAATTTTGACCTAGTTTCAGATTGCTAAGCAAAGTCGTTCTCTCTCGAGTTTCGACTTTTGATGCCTTATTTGATTCGATTCTTTTGCAACGAGGGTTCTTAAGTTGAACTCTCTGGTTAGATCTTTTATTCGAGATTTCCCGTGCATTAGATGAGGACTTATTGTATGCTTGTTGTTTGTCTGCGTTAGATCACGGTCGCATCGCTTGTTACTTGAATCTCTAGGTCTGCGGATCATCAACAAGGCAAGTAACATGATCATACCTTTTCTACTACCAGTTTTTATGCATTAGATCAAACCCTCAAACACTTGCATGTTTAGGATCTAATTAAATTGTGGGTTTGGGAAGTAGATTTGAGTTAGTACCTATTACTGTTTACTTATGAAACCTTGGGAGTTACTTCTATGTTTGCTTATTATGCCATGCTATGCTAGTAGGCGTGGATTGGGTGAGTGAATATCCATGACAGATGTGAGATTGTTAATTAATGGTTTATCTAAGGTGGCAACCTAAACACACATCTGGGTGGATTGAGGCACTGGTTTCCATCGAGGACTTACTGTATTTCTTGGACCGCCACCGGGCTCTAAGGGATCATAAGATTATTCAAGCTGGAAACTTCCGTGTGCAGCCACAAGCCAATTATGGGCTCTGGCGTAGTTGACTAAGTTGTCTGCGAACTCTTACGGGTAGGCTAGCTGATGTAGGGGATGTAGGTTGGAGCGGTCTACCCACATGTAAGGTGCTAAGCGCTTACGAAGACTATGTCTCGGTCATCCGTCTCTCAAACACCATGTAGTCACGAGAACCAAGCGGAGGCGTCGAGTCTTGTGGGGAAAAGTCGCAAACCTCTGCAGAGTGTATAAACTAATCATGATTAGCCGTGTCCCGGTTATGGGCGTTTTGAGTATCCGGTAATTGAATATCATGTGAATCTCAAAATTTTACTTCTAATAAAAGTTATTGGGATTTTGATGAGTACTTTTTAATTGGGATGAGGATCTTTGTCAACCATTCTCAATGTTTAACAACCACCATGATAGTTAAATAAAATTATTCCTTTGGCGTAAGGAAAAACTAGCTTTATGCAAAATTGTAACCGTGAGAGCCTTACCACCAACCATATATGCATGTAGTATAGGCTTATTGCTTCATTACTCTCTATGTGTTACATTGCGGCATATTCCATGTCTTGACCCGTTTTGGGCTGCAACTTTCACGTTCTGAGACTTTTAGAACGACGAGTAAGGTGTTAGGTCGTGGTTCTATACTCGATGATCGATGGAGTTGATGGACTCACTTATCTTCCAAACCTTCGCTGTTATTATTAGATGGCCTTAAGCCATTTTATTGTATTCGATTCCCTTGTGGACAACGATGTAATAAGTGTGTGATTGCTACTCTGCTATAAATCCTTGAAATCTTTTGTGGTGTCGGCATTCTTGATCGAGGATGACAACTGAGCACGAGACTTGATCCATTGAATGCAGTACGCTACAATTAATTAATTAAGTAATTAATTAAGTTAATTAATCTGATTAGATTAACCTAATCACAAATTAGGTTAACTAATCTGTAATTAGACTAAGCAGAGAATGAGCAGGTGGGTCCTTGGACCCACATGTCAGGTCCATTGACAAGTCAACTCTGATTGATTGCTGATGTCGACATGACATCATCTTGATATCATTAATCTGTTTTCGAATTAATTAAATAATTAAATAAATTCGAAATTAATAAAATCTTTAGAAAATCATATATTTTAATCGTAACTTCGGTTAAAATATTTTCAACATGAAAGTTGCTCGAGCGGCAGAGGCGAATCCGGATACATAGTCCATTAAGTCACACACACCCTAACATATCAAAACGCAACTTTCCCCCTCGGCTCCTGCTGAAAACCACGAAACAGGAATACTTTCCGGATGTTTCCCATAACGAGTACCCCCTCATACCACGTTAAAGCACGCCTAGCATCGCTACTTGTCATATTATGCATCGATATGCATCTGTTTACTTAGTATTCATTGTTTCTTCCCCTCTTCTCTCCGGTAGAACTCTGAGACCGTGGCTGCTGCTTGCCCGGTTCGACTCACGGTGTTGCAGACCCTCTCTCTTGCGGAGCAACCGTAAGCCCCCCTTGATCACGGATATCGCCTACTCTTATCTACTTGCTTGCATTAGAGTAGTATATCATATTACTTTTTCGAGATACTCTATATTGCTGCATGCTTTGTCCTTATTATACATTGTACCTTACGCAATCCTATATGCTTAGTATAGGATGCTAGTACGATCATCTGTGTCCCTACATTCTTGTCCGTCGCGTGCTATACTATCGGGCGTGATCACTCGGGAGGTGATCACGGGTATATCTATATACTTTATACATGATACATGTGGAGACTAAAGTCGAATTGGCTCATGGAGCACCATGAGTGGATCTTTGTGGCGGGCGGCAGGCGAGGTTGAGACCGCCTAGGAGAGAGGTGGGCTGGCCTGTTCGGCGTTCGCGGATACTTCACCGCAACAACGAGGTCTTGGTATTTGATCTAAGTTGGCTCACGATCTTATCGCACTAACCATCTCTGGGGGTAGTTATGGGTATCCGGCGTCGTGGTATCGGCGAAAGCACTTGGGCGTCGGCCGGACGGGCGTAGCGCGGATTGGTGGAGCGCCACTAGGCTAGGTCTGCTTCCGGCCGCCGCATAACGTCTTGGTGTGCTCGAGGCGATGGGCCGGACCCTGGCAGCTTAGGTTTGAACCGGCGTCTTTGGCCTCTGTTGTGCCTCGTGGGGCTGCGGCGTGTTGATCTTCAGCGGCGGGCATGACCGAGGAAAGTGTGTCCGGCCAAATGGGATCAAGCGTCTTTGGGTAAGATGGTGCACCCTGCAGTGATTAATCTGTTAGGATAGCGTGATCTTGATAGCAGGGACTTGGAGTTGTACCAGAGCTTATGACAACTAGAACCGGATACTTGATAAAACACACCCTTCCAAGTGCGGATACAACGGTGTTACGCTCTCTCTCGGGGATATGAGGAGGGATGCGGGTAGGATGTGCTATGTGATGTTACTTGGAGGACTTCAGATGCCCTCCTACTGTTGCAGGCGGTGTCCAGCGTAGTCTTCGTTAAGACTAGCTATCCCCTCTTATTACGGCATTCAGATTCGGTCCTTGATATGGCCTTTACACATATATCCATGCATATGTAGTGTAGCTCCTTGCTTCGAGTACTTTGGATGAGTACTCACGGTTGCCTTGTTCCCCCTTTTCCCCTACCTCTACTCGATTGCTGCAACAGACTATGGAGCCGGGGCGAGCGCCACCGTCGATGGCGACTACTACTCTGGAGGTGCCTACTACTACGTGCAGCCCAGCGGCGACCGGGAGTAGCAGGAGGATCGAGCGGGAGGCCTGCTCCTCTTCGATCTATATCCCATTTGTGCTAGCCTTCTTAAAAGGCAAACTTGTTTAACTTATGTCTGTACTCACATATTGTTGCTTCGCTGACTTCGTCTATGATCGAGCACTTGTATTCGAGCCCTCGAGGCCCTGGCTTGTATTATGATGCTTGTATGACTTATTTTATTTGTAGAGTTGTGTTGTGATATCTACGTAGTCCTTGATCTTGATCATACACATTTGCGTGCATGATTAGTGTATGCGATTGAATCGAGGCGTCGCGGTAATGACGACAATCATGGGTAGGTCAAGCATGAAGAAACTAAGCAACTTAGATAGATCAAGGAGAGAAAAGCAAGCATCCTGGGTGAGGTCCGGCGGCTTGGTGATGATGCAGCCAAAGGCGCCCCCAATGAAGGTAAGCATAAGACATAAAGCAAAAGCAGATACATGTCGGCGAGGATGGACCTGCGACACAGGAATCTTTCTTGACCACATGGGCGCTCCCAGGTAAACGAAACTTGAAAGAAGTCACTGATACCATTGCAGAATGAGTGTCGGAGTAGCTGGCGGTGTGGGGTGAAAAGCGATCTCCACGAGCCCTCGGGACTCAAGCCTCGGGAGGCTCGGGGAGGTCGGGGTGGCTCGTGAGGTCCATCTCCATCTCCTCCGAGGCAGCGATGCTTAGCCACTGGCTTCAGGATGCTCCTCATCGGTGGTGGGCAGCAGCCGCGTTCGGCAAGCGAAGGGCATCGCGAAGTAGCTGTCTGCGGTGCACCAGCATAGCATGTGCGTCGAGGGCGGAAGCACTCTGAGGGCAGCGACGATTGAGCCCTCCATCCTCCTCTGGATGGGGAGCTTACGCTGGGCAGGCGGCGGTTGCCGCACATGACTCTCGATTCCTGCAACTCTGGCGACCTTGGTGATGAACTCCTGTTGGGTAGCGTAGTAATTTCAAAATTTTCCTATGCACACAAGATCATGGTGATGCATAGCGAGAGGAGAGTGTTGTCCGTACCCTCGTAGATCAAAATTGAGCGTTAGCACAACCACGATTGATGTAGTCGTGCGTCTTCACGATCCGACCGATCAAGTACCGAGCATACGACACCTCCGAGTTCAGCACCGTTCAGCTTGATAGCGTCCCTCGAACTCCGATCCAGCGAGCTTTGAGGAGAGTTCCGTCGAGCGCAGACGGCATGGTGGCGATGATGATGTTCTACCAGCGCGGGGCTTCGCCTAAGCACCGCTATGATATTATCGAGGTGGATTATGGTGGAGGGGCACCTTTGCGGCTAAGAGATCTCAATGATCAATAGTTGTCTTACGGTGGTGCCCCCCCCCGTATATAAAAGAGCAAGGGGGCGGCGGCCTAGGAGGAGGCGCGCCAAGGGAAGTCCTACTCCCGGGAGTAGGACTCCTCCTTTCCTTGTTGGAGTAGGAAAAGGGAAGGGAGAAGGAGAAGGAAGGAAGGGGCGCCCCTCCCTTCCCTAGTCCAATTCGGGTAGTCAAGGGGCGGGTGCGGCCACCCTTTGGGGTCTTTTCTCCTTTCTCGTATGGCCCATTAAGGCCCATCTGAATCCCGTAACTCTCGGTACTCGAAAAATACCTAATCACTCGGAACCTTTCCGGCGTCCGAATATAGTCGTCAATATATCGATCTTTACGTCTCGACCATTTTGAGACTCCGCGTCATGTCCCTGATCTCATCAAGACTCCGAACTCCTTGGTACATCAAAACACATAAACTCATAATATAACTGTCATCTAACTTTAGCGTGCGGACCCTACGGGTTCGAGAACTATATGAACATGACCGAGACATGTCTCGGTCAATAACCAATAGCAGAACCTGGATGCTCATATTGGCTCCTACATATTCTCACGAAGATCTTTATTGGTCAAACCGCATAACAACATCGTTGTTCCCTTTGTCATCGGTATGTTACTTGCCGAGATTGATCGTCGGTATCTCAATACCTAGTTCAATCTCGTTCTTGGCAAATCTCTTTACTCCTACGTAATGCATCATTCCGTAACTAACTCATTATCTACATTTCTTGCAAGGCTTATAGTGATGTGCATTACCGAGAGGCGGAGATACCTCTTCGACAATCGGGTGACAAACCCTAATCTCGAAATCGCCAACCCAACATGTACCTTTGGAGACACACTTGAGCTCCTTTATAATCACCCGATTACATTGTGATGTTTGGTAGAACACAAAGTGTTGCTCCGGTATATGGAGTGCATAATCTCATAGGTATAGGAAAAAGTATAAGTTATGAAGAAAGCAATAGCAACATACTAAGCGATCAAGTGCTAAGCTAACGGAATGGGTCAAGTCAATCACATCATTCTCCTAATGATGTGATCCGTTAATCAAATGACAACTCATGTCTATGGTTAGGAAACTTAACCATCTTTGATTAACGAGCTAGTCAAGTAGAGGCATACTAGTGACACTATGTTTGTCTATGTATTCACACATGTATTATGTTTCCGGTTAATACAATTCTAGGATGAATAATAAACATTTATCATGAAATAAGAAATAAATAATAACTTTATTATTGCCTCTAGGGCATATTTCCTTTAGTCTCCCACTTGCACTAGAGTCAATAATCTAGTTCACATCGCCATGTGATTTAACACCAATATTCACATCGTATGTGATTAATACCCATAGTTCACATCGTCATGTGATCAACACCCAAAGGGTTTATTAGAGTCAATAATCTAGTTCACATTGCTATGTGATTAACACCCAAAGTGTACTAAGTTATGATCATGTTTTTCTCATGGGAGAAGTTTAGTCAATGGGTCTGTCATATTCAGAGTCGTATGTATTTTGAAAATATTCTATGTTTACAATGCTCTGCACTAAGCTACTCTAGCTAATTGCTCCCACATTAAATATGTATCTAGATTGAGACTTAGAGTCATCTGGATCGGTGTAAAAGCTTGCACCGATGTAACTCTTTATGACAAACTCTTTTATCACCTCCATAATCGAGAAACATTTCCTTAGTCCTCACTAAGGATATTCTTGACCGCTGTCCGTGATCTACTCTTAGATCAAAATTGTATTCCTTGCCAAACTCATGACAAGGTATACAATAGTCTGCAGTACTGACATGGCATACTTTATAGAATCTATGGCTGAGGCATAGGGAATGACTTCATTCTCTTTCTATCTTACTGCCGTGGTGGGGCTTTGAGTCTTACTCAACTTCACACCTTGCAACACAGGCAAGAACTCCTTCTTTGGCTATTCCATTTTGAACTACTTCAAAATCTTATCAAAGTACGTACTCATTGAAAAATCTTATCAAACGTCTTGATCTATCTCTATAGATCTTGATGCTCAATATGTAAGCAGCTTCACCGAGCTCTTTCTTTGAAAAACTCTTATTCAAGTATCCTTTTATGCTATCCAGAATTTCTATATCATTTCCAATCAACAATATGTTATCTACATATAGTTTTTAGAAATGCTTCTGAGCTCCACTCACTTTCTTGTAAATACATGCTTCTCCAAAAGTCGCATGTAAAACCATATGCTTTGATCAACTCATCAAGCGTATATTCAACTCGAGATGCTTGCACCAGTCCACAGATGGATCTTTGGAGCTTGCACACTTTGTTAGCACCTTTAGGATTGACAAAACCTTCGGTTGCATCATATACAACTCTTCTTTAATAAATCCATTAAGGAATGCAGTTTTGACATCCATTTGCTAGATTTCATAAAATGTGGCAATTGCTAACATGATTCGGACAGACTTAAGCATCGATCTGAGTGAGAAAATCTCATCATATTCAACACCTTGAACTTGTCGAAAAACCTTTTTGCGACAAGTCGAGCTTTATAGATAGTAACACTACTATCTGCGTTTGTCTTCCTTTTGAAGATCCATTTATTTTCTATGGCTTGCCGATCACCGAGCAAGTCCACCAAAATCCACACTTTGTTCTCATACATGGATCTCATCTCAAATTTCATGGCCTTCAAGCCATTTCACGGAATCTGGGCTCATCATCGCTTCCTCATAGTTAAGTAGGTTCATCATGGTCTAGTAACATGACTTCCGAACAGGATTACCGTACCACTACAGTGCGGACTGTACTGGAAGACTTACGAGGTTTTGTAGTAACTTAATCTGAAGTTTCATGATCATCATCATTAGCTTCCTCACTAATTGGTGTAGGAATCACTGGAACTGATTTACGTGATGAACTACTTTCCAATTCGGAGAAGGTACAAATTACCTTATGAAGTTCTACTTTCCTCCCTCACTTCTTTGAGAGAAACTTCTTCTCTAGAAAGGATCCATCTTAACAATGAATAACTTGCCTTCGGATCTGTGATAGAAGGTGTACCCAATAGTTTCCTTTGGGTATTCTATGAAGACGCACTTCTCCGATTTGGGTTTGAGCTTATCAGGTTGGAACTTTTCCACATAAGCATCACAGTCCCAAACTTTAAGATCGACAACTTTGGTTTCTTGCCAAACCACAATTAATAAGGAGTCGTCTCAGCAGTTTTGATGGTTCCCTATTTAAAGTGAATGCAGTTGTCTCTAATGCATAACCCCAAAATGATTGTGGTAAATCGGTAAGATACATCATAGATCACACCATATCCAATAAAGTGCGGTTATGGCGTTCGGACACACCATTCGCTATGGTGTTCCATGTGGCGTGAGCTGTGAAACTTTTCACATTGTTTTAAATGAAGGCCAAACTTCGTAACTCAAATATTCTCCTCTACGGTCAGATTGTAGAAATTTTATTTTGTTATACGATGATTCTCCACTTCACTTCTGTAATTCTTTGAACTTTTCAAATGTTTCAGACTTGTGTTTATTAAGTAGATATACTCATATCTGCTCAAATCATTTGTGAAGGTCAGATAATAACGATACTCGCCACGAGCATCAACACTCATTGGACCATATACATCGGTATGTATTATCTCCAACAAGTCAGTAGCTCATTCCATTGTTCCGGAGAATGGAGTTTTAGTCATCTTGCCCAAAAGGCACGGTTATAAGCATCAAATGATTCATAACCAAGTGATTCCAAATATCCATCTTTTATGGAGTTTCTTCCTGCGCTTTACACGATATGACCCAAGCGGCGGTTGCCACAAATAAGTTGCACTATCATTATTAACTTTGCATCTTTTGGCATCAATATTATGAATATGTGTATCACTACGATCGAGATCCAACAAACTATTTTCATTGGGTGTATGACCATTGAAGGTTTTATTCAGGTAAATAGAACAACAATTATTCTCGACTTTAAATGAATAACCGTATTGCAATAAACATGATCAAATCATATTCATGCTCAGCGTAAACGCCAAATATCATTTATTTAGGTTTAACACTAATCCCGAAAGTATAGGGAGTGTGCGATGATGATCATATCAATCTTGGAACTACTTCCAACACTCATCATCACTTACCCTTCAACTAGTCTCTGTTTATTCGTAACTCTGTTTGAGTTACTAATCTTACAATCGAACAAGTATCAAATACTCAAGGGGCTACTATAAACACTAGTAAGGCACACATCAATAACTTGTATATCAAATATACCCTTGTTCACTTTGACATCCTTCTTATCCACCAAATATTCAAGGCATTTCCGTTTCCGGTGATCATTTCCTTTGCGATTATAAGCACTAAGTTTCAGGCTTTGGTCAGCTTTGGGCTTCTCCATGGGAGTGACAACTTGCTTGTCATTCTACTTGAAGTTCCTTTCTTTTCCTTTCCCTTTTCTTGAAACTAGTGGTCTTGTCAATCATCAACACTTGATGCTCTTTTCTTGATTTCTACCTTCGTCGATTTCAACATCACGAAGAGCTAGGAATCGTTTTCGTCATCCTTGCATACTTTAGTTCATCACGAAGTTCTAGTAACTTGGTGATGTTGACTGAAAGAACTCTGTCAATCACTATCTTATCACGGAAGATTAACTCCCACTTGATTCAGCGATTGTAGTACCCGGACAATCTGAGCACATGCTTACTAGTTGAGCAATTCTCCTACATCTTTTAGCTATAGAACTTATTGGAACTTCATATCTCTCAACTCGGGCTTTTCTTGTAATATTAAATTCAACTCCTGGAACATCTCATATGGTCCATAGCGTTCAAAGCGTGTTTGAAGTCCGATTCTAAGTCGTTAAGCATGGTGCACTAAACCATCAAGTAGTCATCATATTGAGCTAATAGCGTTCATAGCGTCGGATCTGCTCCTGCAATAGGTCTGTCACCTAGCGGTGCATCAAGAACATAATTCTTCTGTGCAGCATTGAGGATAAACCTCAGATCATGGATCCAATCCGTATCATTGCTACTAACATCTTTAAACTTAGTTTTCTCTAGGAACACATATAAAACATAGGGAAGCAACAACGCGAGCTATTGATCTACAACATAGATATGCTAATACTACGGGACTAAGTTCATGATAAATTAAAGTTCAATTAATCATATTACTTAAGAACTCCCACTTAGATGAACATCCGTCTAATCATCTAAGTGATCACGTGATCAAATCAACTAAACCATAACCGATCATCACGTGAAATGGAGTAGTTTTCAATGGTGAAAATCACTATGTTGATCACATCTACTATATGATTCATGCTCGACCTTTCGGTCTCAGTGTTAGAGGCCATATCTGCATATGCTAGGCTCGTCAAGTTTAACTTGAGTATTACTGCGTGTGCAAAACTGTCTTGCACCCATTGTAGATGGGCGTGAGCTTATCACCCGATCATCACGTGGGTATGCAGGCACGACGAACTTTGGCAGCGGTGCATACTCAGGGAGAACAGCTTTTATCTTGAAATTTAGTGAGAGATCATCTTATAATGCTACCGTCGAACTAAGCAAAATAAGATGTATAAAGATAAACATCACATGCAATCAAAATATGTGACATGATATGGCCATCATCATCTTGTGCCTTTGATCTCATCTCCAAAGCATCGTCATGATCTCCATCGTGACCGGCATGACACCATGATCTCCATCATCTTGATCTATATCAATGTGTTGTCACATGAGTCGTCTGCCAACTATTGCTCTTGCAACTATTGCTATAGCATAGCGATAAAGTAAAGCAATTATTTGGCACTTGCATCTTATGCAATAAAGAGACAACCATAAGGCTTACGCGATTGCGATAACTTCAACAAAACATGATCATCTCCTACAACAACTTATATCTCTTCCGTCTTGACCATATCACATCACAACATGCCACGCAAAAACAAGTTAGGCGTCCTCTACTTTGTTGTTGCAAGTTTTACGTGGCTGCTACTGGGCTGAGCAAGAACCGTTCTTACCTACGCATCAAAACCACAGCGATAGTTCGTCAAGTTAGTGTTGTTTTAACCTTCTCAAGGACCGGGCATAGCCACACTCGGCTCAACTAAAGTTGGGAAAGCCCGACACCCGCCAGCCACACATGTGCAAAGCACGTCGGTAGAACCAGTCTTGCGTAAGCGTCACGGTTAATGTCGGTCGGGCGCTTCATCCAAAAATCTGCCGAACCAAAGTATGACATCACTTTGGTAAGCGGTATGACTTATCGCCCACAACTCACTTGTGTTCTACTCGTGCATATAACATCAAAGCATAAAACCAGGCTCGGATGCCTTTGTTGAGTAGCGTAGTAATTTCAAAATTTCCTACGCACGCAAGATCATGGTGATGCATAGCGGCGAGAGGAGAGTGTTGTCCACGTGCCCTCATAGACCCGGCGGGCGTTAACTGCTGTGATTGTTGATGTAGTCGTGCGTCTTCACGATCCGACCGATCAAGTACCGAGCATACGACACCTCCGAGTTCAGCGCCGTTCATCTTGATGGCGTCCCTCGAACTCCGATCTAGCCAGGCTTTGAGGAGAGTTCCGTCATACTGGCGGCGTGGTGGCGATGATGATGTTCTACCAGCAGGGGCCGCCTAAGCACCTACAATATTATCGAGGTGGATTACGGTGGAGGGCACCGCTGCAGCTAAGAGATCTCAAGGATCAATTTTTGTTGTCTAGGGTGCCCTGCCCCCATTATATAAAGGAGCTAGGGGGGGGCGGCGGCCTGGGAGGAGGCGCGCCAAGGGGGTCCTACTCCCAGCAGGGGTAGGACTCCTCCTTTCCTTGTTGGAGTAGGAAAAGGGAAGGGAGAAGGAGAAGGAAGGGCAGGCGCCCCCTCCCTAGTCCAATTCGGACTAGTCCATGGGGAGGGGTGCGGCCACCCTTTGGGGCCTTTTTCTCCTTTCCCATATGGCCCATTAAGGCCCAATCACAATTCCGTAACTCTTGGTACTCGAAAATACCAAAACCACTCGGAACCTTTCCGGCGTCCGAATATAGTCATGCAATATATTGATATTTCGTCTCGACCATTTGAAACTCCTCGTCATGTCCCGATCTCATCAGGGACTCCAAACTCCTTGGTACATCAAAACACATAAACTCATAATATAACCGTCATCTAACTTTAAGTGTGCTTGACCCTACGGGTTCGAGAACTATGTAGACATGACCGAGACATGTCTCTAGTCAATAACCTATAAGCGGAACCTGGATGCTCATATTGTCTCCTACATATTCTCACGAAGATCTTTATCGGTCAAACCGCATAACAACATCGTTGTTCCTTTGTCATCGGTATGTTACTTTCCGAGATTCGATCGTCGGTAGCTCAATACCTAGTTCAATCTCGTTACCGGCAGAATCTCTTTATCGTTCGTAATGCATCATTCCGTAACTAACTCATTAGCTACATTGCTTGCAAGGCTTATAGTGATGTGCATTCTTGAGAGGGCCGAGAGATACCTCTCCGAGCAATCGAGTGACAAATCCTAATCTCGAAATCGCCAACCCAACATGTACCTTCGGAGACACCTGTAAAGCTCCTTTATAATCACCCAGTTACATTGTGACGTTTGGTAGCACACAAAGTGTTCCTCTGGTTAACAGGAGTTGCATAATCTCATAGGTATAGGAACAAGTATAAGTTATGAAGAAAGCAATAGCAACATACTAAGCGATCAAGTGCTAAGCTAGCGGAATGGGTCAAGTCAATCACATCATTCTCCTAATGATGTGATCTCATTAATCAAATGACAAGTCATGTCTATGGTTAGGAAACTTAACCATCTTTGATTAATGAGCTAGTCAAATAGAGGCATAATAGTGACACTATGTTTGTCTATGTATTCACACATGTATTATGTTTCCGGTTAATACAATTCTAGCATGAATAATAAACATTTATCATGAAATAAGAAATAAATAATAACTTTATTATTACCTCTAGGGCATATTTCCTTCACTCCCGAGGTTAGGTCCTCTTCCTTGCGCCTTCTGAGGCGTGCCATGGCTCCGCCTCCAAGTGGTGCCCAGCGCCTCCTCGTGATCTTGCGAAGTCGGTGGCTCCCGGGAGAGCCCCGAGCCCTGCCGGAGGCGCGGGCATGCCATCCTATGTGATGGTGGGTGGCGCCCTTGGGCCAGGCGCGCATGTCGAGATGTGGCGCCTCCGGAGGTGCACGCCTCCTGAGGCTTTGAGCAGTGTCGTCTTCTTCTTCTTGGGAGCTACTCCGGGGTGGTTTCCCTCTTGCTATCCGGGTCCTCGATTGGCGGCTCGGAAAGCGGCGCTCGAGATAGCACCGCATCCTTCTCTTCACGGGGACCGTGATGACCCGCCACTTCACGGCATCTTGAGGGCGTTATGGCGATTGTGAGTCCTTGCCATGAACTTGGCGGGGCGGATACGAGGATGGCATTGTATGGCGGAGAATGTGGCTGGCGTCGAAGTCAATGAGCTCGGTGCGGTGGTTGTTGTGCTGTCAAAGGTAGCGGGAAGGCGGACCTGCCCTATCGGGACGGTGGAACCATCGGTGACTCTGAGAAAGGCTTGGTTGGTTGAAGCTGATCATTATGGCACTTGGAGATTGTTGAGCGTCTCGGCCAGATGAGCGTTGAGTCCTGCGCCATTGATGAGGTCTTGGTGACTTGCACATTGTTGATGATTGGGAGCGAGCATTGGGAGGACACCGGCCGTCGCCGCGCACTTGAGTGATCAGTTGAGCTGAACCATGATCGTCTGCGGACCACGACAGGCGGCGTGGCCTCAAGCAGGGAGGACTGCATTCACCTCGTGAGCAAACTTCTTGAAGATCTTGTTGTGAGGCTGGGGAACTGGCGCGCCAAGATACTGGCGATTGCTGCGTGGCTCTGGAAGCCCCATGTAGCGACCAGACCTCAAGCAGTCGATCTCTGTGCTCAAGTGTCATCCCTAGATCGATAATCTTGACACCACACGGTACTCGAAAGATTTATACAGGTAGCAATCACACACTTATTACATCGAATGTCTCAAGAGAACTTAACAAAATAAACATGGCTTAAGGCCATCTAATAACGATAACGGCGGAAGGCTTGGAAGAATAAGCGAGTCCATCAACTCCAGCGGCATCACTGGGTATAGAACCACGACCTAAGCACCTTACTTGTAAATCAGAAAATCGCAACATGAAGCGTTGCAGCCGAAAACTAGTCGGCACATGGAATATGCTGGCAATGTAACACATAGAGAATAATGAAAGAGTAAGCCTATACTACATGCAAATATGGCTGGTAAAGCTCTATAGTTCTGAGGTTTGCGTAAAACCAATTTTCCCTCTTTGCAAGGAATAAATTATTTAACTATCATGGTGGTTGTTGAACATTGAGAATGGTTGACAATCCTCAATCCCAATTAAAAGTACTCATTAACAACCCAACAATATTAATTAGAGTAACATGATGAGATTCACATGATATCCAAGTACTAGATACTCAAGATGTCCATAACCAGGGACACGGCTAACCATGATTAGTTTATACACTCTGCGAGAGGTTTGTGCACTTTTCCCCAGACTCGATCTCCTCCGTTTGATTTCTGCTTTACATGGTGTTTGAAAGCGGATGACCAAGACATAGTCTTTCGAGGCGCTAGCACCTTACGTTTGGGTGAACCGTACCAACCTACAACCCTACATCAGCTAGTCCACCCGTAGAGTTTGCACAACAGTCAACTATGCTAGAGCCCATAGTAGCATGTGGCTGCAAACGGAAGTTTCTAGCATGAATAATCTCACGATCCCTTTGAGCCTGGGTGGTGGTCCGAAGAAAAACAGGCAAGTCTTGATGGAAACCGGGTGCCTCAATCCACCCAGATGTGTGTTTAAGTTGCCACCTTAAATAAACCATTAATTAACAATCTCGCATCATCATGGATACACTCACCCAATCCCGTCTACTAGCATAGCATGGCATAATAAGCAAGCGTAGAAGTAACTCCCAAAGGTTTGAATATAAATCAGGTAATAGGTACTACCTCATCTACTTCCCATCCCACAATTTAATTAGATCCTAATCATGCAATGTTTGAGGATTCATCTAATGCAATAAAACTGGGTAGTAGAAAAGGGTATGATCAAGTGTTACTTGCCTTAGCTTGATGATCATGAAACCTAGAGACTCGAAAGTATGAGGCGGCGCCTCCGGGTATTCTATCGCGAGACAAACAAACAAGCATACAATAAGTACTCATCTAATGCAAGGTAAAATTTAAACAAAAGATCTAACGAAAGTTCAACAAGAACTCCGGTTTGCAAAAGAATCAAATCAAGCGAAACGCGAAAGTCAAAGGCGAAAAGAAAACAACTCCGTTTTACTAATCTGGATCTAAGTCAAATTTTACGAAGCAAAAACTTGTTTAAGTTGGTTACTCGGAAAGAGGTTTTGAGGCGAAAGTCCGGTAGCTTGAATCACTGATTACGATAAACAAGCGAAAAGTTATAATAAAATGAGAATCGGATCGAAATCACGATCGGAAAAATCACGGATTAAATCGAGAAAAAGAAAAAGCAGCGAGCAGGTTAGCGAGCGGACGTTCGTTAACTAGAACTATCTGGCGAACACGTTCGTTAAAGCGAAGCGAGCAATGGCGAGCGCTAAGCTATTTAACGCGAACGAAAATAATAAACCGATCTAATAAAATAAAGCGGAAACTAAAAAACCGACAAAAACTTAAAAAACCGATCGGTTTTTATAAAAAAACTGACACGAAAAAGCAATGGCGAACCTCGGCAATGAGGTCGACTCCGGCGGTAATCGGCGTCCGTGGCGTGGCGGCGAGCAATGGCGGCGTTAGCGGTGTGGCGGCGGGTTAGGGTTAGGGTTTGGGCCTTGGTGTGGTGAAAGTGGGCAGCTCGGAGGCGGGGAGTGGCTGGTGTCTTTGGTGGCGGCTCGGTAGGCGCTATTTAAAAACTGCCACAGGCGGAGTCCGCTCAGATGCGACCCGATAAATCGGTTCGTTTTTTTAAATAATTTGCGAAGAAAAACAAATGAAAAAGATAATAAGCGGACTCCAAAAATCGAAATAAAATTTCCCGACTTCTAAAATCAAGCGGACTAGATGAACATTTATTTGGGGCCTAAATGCAATTTTGAAAAATGCACATTTTCCTAAATTCAAATAAAATGGCGAAAAACTCCAAAATAAAATCTTATTTGATATTATTATTAAATCCTCATTATTTCTTTATTTTGGGAAAGTCACTTTATTCCCTCTCTCATATTTTTGTAATAGAAATAATTGAAGATAAAATAATTAAAATCAAATGATCCTATTTTGAGAATTTGAGAAAAACTCAAATATGAAAATATTGAAATCCCCAACTCTCTCCGTAGGTCCTTGAGTTGTGTAGAATTTCTAGGATCGAGCCAAAAATGCAACAAAATATGGTATGCAATGATGATCTATGTATAACATTCCAAATTGAAATTTTGGGATGTTACAAACCTACTATAAGAGGAATCTAGTCCTCGAGATTGAGGTTGGCTAGAAAATAGGTGAGAGTGGTCCTTAATCAGATCTTCCTCTACGCTCCCAGGTGTCTTCATCTTGATGTGGTGGCTCCCTGAACTTTGCAAAACTTAATGACCTTCTGCGGGTGACTCATTGGCATACTCCGAGAATCTTATTGGTTTCTCCTCATAGGTCAAATCGTTATTCAAGCTGAGATCGCCTCTAGTGCACAGTATCTCTCGTTGGTATATCTACCATCTCTGCGTGACACTTCTTCAAGCGAAACATGAAACACATCATGAAGAACTGACAAACCCTCGGGTAATTCAACTTGTCATAACTTCTCCCATGCGCTCCAAAACTTTGTATGGTCCCACAAAGCAGCTAATTTTCCTTTAACACCAAAGCGCTTAACTCCTCGAGGCGGAGATACTCGAAGATAAACTACATCTCGGCTTCATATTATGTCTCCTTGCATTTTGAATCTGCATAGCTCTTCGCCTTGGCCGGAGCTCTTGGCGGAGTCTGGATTAGGGGGTGTGGGATAGCGAACTATCACCATTGGCGGACTCTGGACTATGAAGATACAAGATTGAAGACTTAAATCACGTGTGCGGATGGCACTTTCCTTGGCGTGGAAGGCAAGCTTGCGTCTGGATATGCAGATCTCCTACCATTGTAACCGACTCTGTGTAACCCTAACCCTATCCGGTGTCTATATAAGCCGGAGGGTTTTAGTCCGTGGGGCGAACAACAATCATACCATAGGCTAGCTTCTAGGGTTTAGCCTCTCTAATCTCGTGGTAGATCTACTCTTGTACTACCCATATCATCAATATTAATCAAGCAGGGTAAGGGTATTACCTCCATCGAGAGGGCGAACCTGGGTAAAAACATCGTGTCCCTTGTCTCCTGTTACTATCCGCCTAGGCGCATACAGTTCGGGACCCCCTACCGAGATCCCTGGTTTGACACGACATTGGTGCTTTCATTGAGAGTTCCTCTGTGCGTCATCCGTCTTTAAAGGCGATACTATCACCAAAGGGCCTTGGCTACTGGTGGACTCTTGGTTAGGTGGTTTTCTTATGACGCCGGTTCGTTACCGCAGCCGATGATGACTTCTCGGGTCGCCGAAACCAATCTTCATGTTAACTTGGAACTTGCGAGCAGTTAGATCGATCGAGCTCTCCTCCGTAAACAAGCTCTTGGATCACGCCGCCGCATACAGGAGTCGCCACGAGACTACTGACGGATCAGACCTAAAACCGATCACGAGAGAAATCAACTCTCCCGAGGCCACCCATCATGTTCTGTGATAGAGGAGCAATCGGTGACTCTTCTTCTATCTTAAGGACTAGCTACGTCCGGTTCGATCCTCCATGCGGTTCCCGAGAGGGCGAATGTCGATCAAGCCACGAACCTAAAAGTCGGTGGCGGGTTGGATTAATTGGATAGCATTCAAAATCCAAACTTCCAAGTTGGAAACTTCTCGGCCCTGAGTCTTAAATTGGGCGGGGTTCGGATCTAGTTCCACCCACCCACCCAAACATTAGCGATCTGTCCCGAATTCGGCAGAGCCCGCTGAAGCGAGTACATCATTCTTGGGCGATTCCTCCTGGTTATGGACAGGATAAAGGACTCCCGAGAGAAGGGCGCAATCTCACTTTTTGCAATAATTGCGGACAAGGAATCCTAAACACCATAAAGTAATCGCGAAATTACACGCTTTGCTGACTTGGCGACCATAGTACAAAAATCTTGTCACGATGGAAGTGCTTGGAAAACCGAAAGTAAATTTTGGGATAATCCGGCCCGAATACAGCCCTAGTCTGAAATAAAAGGGTGCATCATCACCAAGCACTGGGTTATACACCAAAAACAAAAACCCCTAAAGGAGCACGGAACCGTCTTGGAGGGTTGGCTAAGCGGACCTGCAAAATTCATATACAGGACGCCACTCCAACTCATAGCCTTGAGCATGTTGGATACTCGGCGGTGGCCAAAAGTGGCGAAGAGCTTCTAGCCTCGAATCAGCCAGCAACACGGTATGGTATTAATAGTCTTGAGACTTTCGCATCAAATAACATGCGAAAACAAACACTCCATAACCTTGCGAAGTCTACCAAGTAGCAACAATAAATCCATGGGTAACACGGCTATTATCTTTAATGCCGATGCGAACCCAAATTCTGAACAGCCGAGCACCAGCCGCATTGGTCCTCGGTCCAATAGTGGGCGGCTTCGCCTTACTAAGGTACTCATGGATGGCGGCGCGGACTAAACCTCATCTCTGAGAAACCCTCAGAAAAATGGAAATAGTGGAACCGCATTGGCGAATCGGCACAACCTTTAGAGGAATAATCCCTAGCAGGAAGCATGCTGCACAGGAAAAATCTGCTGGGCGTAGTGCTCGGCTCGCCGGACAATTACAGGTCGAGGAGGTCACATTTCAAGTGGCCCCGTTCATTAGCCGGATATCACGCTTTATTAGGGGCGAGGCATTCACAATTTTCAAGCTATACCCCATTATGGGTACATGAAGCTTAAAATGCCGGACCTAACGGAATCATCACTCTCCCGATGATCGAACATAGCACTCAGCGCCGAAAACAAGACAGCCGCACTAGCCCTCGAGGCACTATCCAGAAGCCCTAGCGGCGAGGAACTCACTGCGATCCGCTCCACGGTGGACAGGGACGATGTGATACTTGATGAAAGATCCTAGTCCACCTCTTTTAAACCAGCGGATGAAATAGTCAAATTCCAAGTCCACGCATAGCGGACCACCAAAAGCGGCCTCCATTGGGGCACAATTGAACCTGATGTAGGCGCTGCACTCACGAAATTTCTCACGAGCAGGACATTTTGCTGGCACCCTTCCGACATGCCAGGAATCCACGGACTGGCGAGCACAGCCTAAATATCCTAAAAGTTCAAGCGATCAAAGCAGGCTCTTGGCGCTTTCCGAACCCAAGAGACATGCCATGGAAGAGAGCTAGCCAAACTTACGGAAGCGGTTCATCGAGAGATATAAAACATCCGGGCTGGCTAGCAAATCTGGTGATGGTACCAAGAAGGATAAATCCTGGCGCCTATGTGTTGATTTCAAAGATCTTAATAAGGCTTGCCCAAAGGATCCCTTCCCTCCCTCGCATTGATCAAATTATCGGCCTTCTGGCGGGACCACGACTCATTGTGCTTCCTCGGGCATACTCGGCTACCACCAAATCAAGATGGCGGAGCGAGACCAAGCAACAACAACATTCATCACTCCATAAACATTCTCCTTCAACATAATGCCCTTGGGCTCCAAAGCGCTTGGTGCAACATATCGGCGCATGATTCGGACATATGCGGCAAACCAGATCGGCAAAGCGATGGAAGCATATGTAGATGGCGTGGTCGTCAAATCCAAGCATGTCGAAACTCTAGTAGGCGACTTGAGGCTCACATTGACAATCTCTGAAAATATGACATTAAGCTCAATCGGAAAAATGCGTCTTGGCGTTCCGGCCGAGCTCACAGGGCTTCATTGTGTCCGATAGAGAATGGAAGCAAACCAGCCAAGATCCGAGCTCTGTCCCAGTGGATATTCAAAGACCTCAAACAAATACAAAAATTATTTGGATGCGTGGCGGCTCTAAGCGCTTTATTTCCCGTTGGGAGAAAAGGCTTTACCCTTTACCGCCTCCTCGGTGCACGAAGAACACTTTGGTGGACAGATGCCGCCATGGCGGACTCGAAGAAATAAAAGCCATATTGGCAACAAATCCGGTCTGGCTCGTACAACGCTGGGTGAACCAATGCTATTATATATCGCCATAACACATCAAGTTGCCAGGTTGCGGTGCTTTCGTCGTCGAGCGAAAGCGGATGGACACGGTTCCCTCTTCAAAACCGGTTTACTATGTACCACTTGTCCTAACTCCATTCAAGTCCGGTACCCACATTATCAAAAGATAGCATACTGGCGGTGTTCATGGCATCTGGAAGCTGCGACACTACTTTCAAGAGTGTTCGATAACGCGGTAGCCTCAGAAGTACCTCTAGCGACATTATAAACAACAGCGGCCTTGAACGGGCGGATTGCTAAATGGACCATAGAGCTCCTTCCATTCGACGCAACCTATAAGCCACGATGAGCTATTAAATCGCGGGTTTTGGCCGACTTCATGGCGAATGGACGACGAACTCCCTAAAGTGCGGCGCATACTCCATTGGATCATGCACTTTCACGGCTCCAAAATGTTGGCGGCACAGGGGCTGGCGTCGTCTGGCGTCCCCAACGAGGACACAGTCCATCGTCATTCAAATAATGTATCGGACTCCAACAATGCAGCGAATCGAGGCCCATACGCACCGGCCTCCGGATGGCATTAAGCGCCTAGAGGTGCGGCGAGATTCAAACCTCGCGATATCTCAAATAAGCGGAGACTTTGATGCCAAAAGATCCAAAAATGGCAGTGTACCGCCATGCGGTCCTAAAAATGTCGAGCCACGGTTGAAGGGCTCGAATTTCATCATATAGCCGGGATAACAGCACGGTGGCGGACATATTGGCGCATCGGCGCAAAAGCATAATGCCGTCCGCCCAACATCTTCCTGGAGCGGCTGTTCAAGCCATCCGTACTATGGGAAGAGTCGGAAATAACAATCCGGTCCCAACCGCCGACACGAACACTCGACACAACAGAGAGGCTCGCCGCGAGATAACACCCTCCGCCCACGAAATAATGGCGGTTATCGCTCCGTGGGCGGAGCCATTCCTAACCTACCTAACTAGGCAGGAACTCCACGAACCAAAATGAGGCTCGCTGCATAGTCTGGCGATCCAAAGCCTATAAAGTCCATGAGGAGGCTCTATAAGAAAAGCTGAGAGTCCTTCAAGGTGTATCTCCAAAGAGGAAGGCGAAACCTCTGGCTGAAATTCATGCCGGACTAGGTGGGCACCACGCCGCCCCGGGCCCTTGTAAACAAGGCCTTCCGTACATGATTTTATTTGCCGACGGCCGGGCGGAATCTTGATTTAGTCAACGATCGTTGGTTGCCAGCTTTGCTAACCAAAGCCACTTTCCACCCACCGCCCTCGAAACTATACCCATCACCTGGCCGTTCGCGATGTCTGGGGGCTTGACATGGTTGGACCCTAAGGGAGGAACCCACAAGCAAAAATACCTATTGGTCATGGTGGATAAATTCACCAAATGGATAGAGGCCAAGCTGTTAAAGCGGCGAATCCGGGCGGTGATAGACTTCATATCAGGGGTAGTGCACCGTTCGGCGTCCCCCGGTATCATCGCGATAACGGCAACAACTTCACGGCCGGCGAGGTCAAATTATGGTGCAAAAACATGGGCATCAAGCTCGATTACACCTCGGTCTATCACCCTCAAACCAGCGGTCAAGTCGGCGAGCAAGCGGTCTAATCATGGCGGCATTAAACCCGGACTAGTGCGGTCCCTCAAGGAATCTAACACGCTTTGGGTTGAGGCTCGACTCCGTACTCTGGGGCTGCGGACCCGCCCGAATCATACTGCGGTTCACACCATTTTTTATGGTGTCGGCGTAGAAAGCAGTCTTGCCTGTGACATAATGCATGACTCACCTGGCGTGCGCATGTATGAAGAAAGAAGCGAGCTTCGATCGGCGGGACAGTTGGGCGCATTGGAGGAGGCGCGGCGTGGCAAAGCTCGTTCGCATGTTATCAACAGCGAGCTCGAAGATATCAAAGCGAGGAAATGCGGGCCAAAGCTTTAGCGTTGGCGAACTAGTTCTCGCTGCGGACAAGAAAAAGGACAAACTCAAGCCCAAATGGGAAGGTCCCTTCATCATCGACCAGGTCTGACCGGCGGAGCACACCGTCTGCGGCGCCGGATAACCGACTCGAGGCGAACCCATGGAGCATGGCCCGTCTATGAAGATTCTCGCCTAAGTGCGGACTCCGAGTTCGTCTCCTTCCTCCGTCCACATTTTCTATTTTGCTGTCTTTTATTTCTCTCCTTCCTCCTCCTTCTTCTTGAAGCCTTTAGAGCTCGTTTAGCTTTTTGCTTTTATACTTGACTGCTGTCGCGCTCATTATACACAGGGGCTTCTTTAACGAGAGCTTATTTATCTGAGCTTCATGCCCAACACATATATCAAACTTCCGCATGTGCCTTTTACTCACCATTATATGCATCGATATGACTTAAGTTTTGGCCAAGCTGGGTTGCACGGCTCTGTGCTTACCCCTATGTTCCCGATTGTTCGGCTAGGTGGTAAAGGAGCACCTCTGCGATTATTACTGCGGGTCAGCCGGATGTACCTCGGTGGGGTGAAGCAGCTAAGCGTTCTTAAGGGAATATTCGGTTCGGTGAACTGAAAGATGATTTTTAACTATTTATCCATCTGCCCGGATGATTTTACTGCTTTCTTAGAGTTTGGACATGCACTTTGGGCATGCCTCGAGGAAAGGAACCCATAGCGGAACTATTCTCCTGGAAGATGTTTCTTACTATCCATGTAATATAACATAACTAGTTGGGCACTTATACGATACAGCAATAATGACCCTCGCCTTGTCTCCATGCATGCGGTTCTTTCATAACGCGAGGTATTCGGACACCTCCGGACTATTGGGTCCGAGGTGAAGCGAAAAGGTCCGCTATGACAAGCGATCTACAATCCGGCTAGAAGACATTTTTCATGTCATATTCAATTACATAGTCAACTCGACTAATTGTATTCCTCCTCAATGCCATCTAATAGGCTATATAATTTACAATCTTGCTAGGAATACTTGGCGGCCAATTCTACTTGGCCGTACACTAACTTTCTGGGGATCTCCTTCCCGAGGCCCCACAGTCCGACCTACGACCATGTGGTTTGGGTCAACAACCGTGTGCGCGTCTTTACCATGGCCCAGAGCCTCCTGGCGCCTTGGCGGCAGGCGATATCTTCCATAGTCGGAGCGCCCGTGCTCCTTGAACCGCTCTGCCAGCTCCCCAATGCCT
>JAHIAM010003337.1:0-44676 GCA_021605205.1 Aegilops longissima
GAATTTCTTGGTCCTCAACATGCGATCGAGGATTTTCAGCGGCAGCGGTTTCATCGGCACTAGTGGCTGGAATTTCTTCATGCCGAGAACCGTGGGTTGATTTTCTTGAGTCTATCTGGGCGATGCATGCGGGGAGTGAGGAACTTGTTGAAGCGGGGTGAAGAGAGGAGTATTGGGATGTTGACTTTCCCAAAAGTCATCATTGATTCTTTGGAGTGGTGCATCAATATCCACATCTTCATTTCAATTTCCTCGGCACCATCTTGAGAATTTCATGGTCGATGAGGAATGGCTGGGGTTGAAGGATTGCTTCCACTTCAATTTCTTCATCAATTTTCTCGGACGAAGCGGAGATTGATGTTCTTCATCGAGATCGGTTGGGATCTCATATTCTTCTCCAAAGGAACTACTTCCTTTGATGGTATGGAGAAATTGGAATAGCATCAATTGGGTTTTCAACGAGCTGGTCATTGGCTTCATTTTCTTGTGATAGAAGAATCGGCTGATGCTTTCCTTTTCTTCACGACAGCTCGTTCGCAGCCTTGGTTTCTTCACATCGAAGCAGATGGAAGAATTGGAGTTGGAGTTAGCTGGAGGGCTGAGGAATTTGGTGCATTTTCTTGAGAACAAGCGATCAGTTCCCTGTCTTGAGCAATTTCTTGAGCGCACCACTAGTGGGTGCCTGGCATTTCTTCGGTAATTTGGAATGGGATCATCAGCCCTGGAATCAGCATTTTCTTCAGTGGCTGAATTTGAGCGTCATTAGTCTTGGCATTTTCTTGATGGGCTGAGTTGAGGCTCGGCTGAGGAATTTCATGTTGCCTTTGGGGCAGCAACACTTGTGAATTTCTTCGTCGGTTGGCGAATCTGGTCTTGACTCCTTGCCAATCAGCATAGTAGGAATCGAAGTTCTTCTTTGAGGTCTTGAATTTCAGTTTGGATTTGAAGAAGTTCCTCGGTGTCATCTTGACAACGTTTTTCTTGAGAACTTCTCCTTCTGTATTGAGCCTTCTTGATTTCCCTCGCCTTCTCAAACTTCCATTTTCTTCAGCGATGAAGTGAGTCAACATATGACTTTGACCAGGTGTCGAATGAAGGTCGAGGCGAGAGGGTATTGGGATCATTGTGCGAGAGATCAATAAAGTCGAGGACTTTCTTGGATCAAAAGCGATGTACAGATGTACCTTTGGCTCTAGCGGCTCTAACTTGGCGGTCTCGATGATTTCTTCAAGTTCTTCATCGGATGCCTCATCATTAGATGGTACATGGAATACAACTTGTTTCTTCCTTGGGCTAGGCGAGGACCTCGTCCATTGTTGCTTTGGTCTTGGTGAGTCGGGCGGATGAAGAAATGAGAGCGGTGAGGAACTTGCGAGAGATGCTGAGGCAATTGAAACCAGCAGTCCTTTGACATGTAGCTAGGTGTCACGAGGCCGAAGGTTTGGGCCGGGCTGTTGAGGACTTTGGTGGAGCGATGGCGGTGTGAGAATTGCTTGGGAGGGCTCTTGAGGAACTTGGCCGTGAGGCGCAGATGATGAAACACTTGGCTTATGAGCAGGCTTCTTTTGCATTGATTTCCTCGGTTTGACCGAGACCTCGATGGCGATAGCAGTGGCGAGAATCCTCATTGAATTTCTTCTTGCCTCCTTTGCTTGCTTTGCCAACTTTGCTTGGCGTTTAGCCCATTCATCGGAAAGTCCTCGCCTCGTTTGATGCTTGTGGGATCAGCTACTTGGCAGGTGCCAAAGGAGCTCTTGGGCATGGAGGATTTAGGCGAATTTCTTCATGTACTTAGGAGTTACATATCTGTATTCCTTCCATTCCGTGCCCATCTCCGTTCAATCTTACGAATCGCACCTTGCGTTGATTTTGCTTTCTTCATCGGTGTGCGATAGTCGGCATATATTTCCTCGAGGATTTGAATCTGTCATAACCTCGGGTTTCTTTCCTCCCTTCATGGCTTCTTACCATCGCCATTTTCTTGATTGAGAAATTGAACAATTGAGTTCTCTGAAGAAGTGTGCAGTTTTTCTTGAGAGCAGCTGCAAATGAGTTAAGTTGATGAGAACCTAGGGATTCAGCGGCGGACATTTGTACTGTGAGCGAGTATAGGTGCGAGGAATTTGGAGAGGTCATATCGTTCTCGGAAGGTTTTCAAAAGAACAAGTTTGAGGATTTTGACGGATGAGCCTTGAAGAATTTCACTAAGCGTTCTTTGTCTTAGGTTCGAGTTGTATAGATCGAAGATCCACACAATTGAGGAATCTTGAAGAAAATCATTGCTTAGAGAAGCGAATCAAGAGATTTGAGGTGTTCATATGTGTGAAGAATTTGAAGAATAAACACCTTTGAAGAATTTGAAGAAGATTTGAGAATCAAAGCGAGTAATAAAAGTAACTTTTAATTTACGAAGTGAAGAACACGACGAACTGAGATGAACAGTTGGGAAGTTCGTCGTTCAGATCTTCTCGCCCTAACTTGGCGAGAGGAAATCAGCTCTGGCGGCGGCGGAGTGAAGATTTCCACGGTCGGTAGTGCAATCGTCGGCGACGAGGTCAAAGCGATGAAGCTTTTCCTCACGGCTGACGATGGAGTAGCGGCGGCGCTAGGGTTTGAGGAGCTCGGCGGGAGAGAGGTCGGCGAGTAAAGAGTGAGGAAGGAGAGAGGTATTTATAGACCACGGTGAAAAGCGGATCGCCAGAAGATTTAGGACGAACATGCCTGACCGCTTCCTTCTCACGACATGTGTCACCCACGTCTTGTGTAGTGGAGATCGTGTCGATCGTGGGTGAATATAATAATGCATCGTGGGATGCGGAGCAGTTTAATGGCAAAAGCGAAGGTTTGGATAAGATTTGTTTTAAAAGTTTCGTTGCAATTTCTTGGTATCAAGGACACGGTGAAGAATTTGAGCGAGTTTCAAAGTAGAACGCACATGAAGAATTTGTGAATGGATTGGGTTGAGTATAGCATAGAGGGAAGGGTCGATCACATTCACTTAGCGAGAAAAAGCGACTTGAAGAAATAGCCATAAGTGAATCTTGTAGAGGACATAAATCCATATATATATATAGCCAATGAAGAAAAGGCAGCGGAAGCAGTGAAGATTTTGCAAAGTTGAAGAATTTGAAAAAGCTGAAGAATTTCAAAAGCGAGGAAAAACTCAAATTGAAGATTTTCAACTTTGGTGGTGGCGTGACCCACCGTATAAGAATGATGATTTCAGACACAGCGTACAATTGTCGTGGGGTTACGAGAATCAAATTCTTCATTAATTTCTTCACACTTAGAGTGTTATTCTTCATTGATTGAAGAAAAGCGTTTCTTCATGTGTTGCACATCTAAGTCATCAATTTTGCATAAGTGTTAGGATGTGTGTCCTTTTCAAAGAACATTCGAAGATTCTAAGATATTTAGCTCACGCAACTTGCTAAATCTCTTCTCATCCAAGGGCTTAGTGAAGATATCAGCTAGCTGTTCTTGGTCTTCACGTGCTTTCGATGGAGATGTAAGCCCTTCAACACATGATCACGAAGAAAATGATGGCGAATTTGAATGTGCTTTGTCTTGAGTGCTGAACTGGGTTGTGAGCAATCTTGATGGCACTCTCATTGTCACAATGAGAGGCACATTCTTCACGTTGATGCCGTAGTCCTTGAGGTTTGCTTCATCCATAGTAATTGAGCACAACACGAGCCAGCAGCAATGTATTCAGCTTCATGATGGACGGTGATCATGATTCTGTTTCTTGAGGACCAACGGACCAAAGATCGTCAGAAATGACAAGTACCAGATGTTGACTTGCGGTCCACGATCACCAGCATAGTCAGTCGAGAATATCAATGAGATCAAAAGTAGAGCCCTTGGGGTACCATAATCCTAGTGTTGGTGTGTGAGCTAGATATCGAAGAATATGCTTCACAGACCTTATGGTGTGATTCCTTGGTGTAGCTTGAAATCGGGCACACATGCAAACACTAAGCATTATATCTGGCCTAGATGCACATAAGTACAATAAAGAACCAATCATGGGCGGTATACCTTGTGATCGAAGTCAATACCATTTTCATCGATTGCATAGATGGCCATTTGTGGGCATAGGAATTTTGACACCTTTGCAATCTTGCATGCGAATTTCTTGAGGACATCTTTGAGGTATTTCTCTGAGATATGAATATGCCATTGTGTTGTTGTGAATTTGAAGACCTAAGAAGAATTTCAACTCTCCCATCATAGACATTTGATATTCTTCACTCATCATATAGGCAAATTCATCACTATAACGTTGGTCAGTACAGCCAAAGATAATATCATCAACATATATTTGGCACACAAACAGTTCACCATCATAAGATTTAGTAAAGAGAGTAGGATCGAGTGAACCGGGTGTGAAGCCATTCTTCACGAAGAATTCCTTCAATGTATCATACCACGCTTGGGGGCTTGCTTGAGGCCATAGAGGGCCTTATTTAGTCTGAAGACTTTGTCAGGATTCTTTGGATCTTCAAAACCTGGGGGTTGAGCAACATATACTTCTTCCTCAAGCTTACCATTGAGGAATGCACTTTTCACATCCATTTGATATAAAGTGATATTGTGATGGTTAGCATAGGCGAGTAATATCTTGAATAGACTCAAGTCTAGCAACAGTGCAAAAGTTTCATCGAAATCAATTCCTTCAACTGCGTGTAGCCTTGAGCTACTAGTCGTGCCTTATTCCTCACCACAAGACCATTTTCATCTTGCTTGTTGCGGTAGATCCACTTTGTGCCAATGATATTATGCTTGCGAGGATCTGGACGTTTGACCAGTTCCCAGACGTTGTTGAGCTCGAGCTGATGTAATTCTTCTTGCATGGCCTGAATCCCTCCGGCTCGAAATGCTTCATCTACCTTAGTGGGCTCTGTGATAGAGACAAAAGCATAGTGCCCACAAAAGTTAGATAAATGTGAAGCTTTTGGCGAGTGAGAGGACTGGCGCTTCAATGTCATCGATGATCTTGTCAACTTGCACTTCTTTTGCAGCGAGGATGAGCTGGTTGTCTTGAGGAATTTGATCATTTTCCTCGGCACCATTTTCTTGACATTATCTTGGTGCATCAGCTCGGCGTTCTTGGCGTCTGAGGAATGAATTCTTGACAGTTTCTTGATAGGAATGACATCCTCGGTTGCCTTGAACTGATAGAATCCTCGGTGCTGGTTAAGTCTAACACGAGAAGGTAGGTGCTCTCTTTGCGAGCCATTAGTTTCATCGAACCGCACATCTCTGATGTCAACAATCTTGTGAAAGCGATGTTGAAGACTACTGTAGGTGTGCGAGTCCTTTCGTAACCAAGCATAAAACCTTCATGTGCTTTGGTGCAAATTTAGAGGTGTGGTGAGGATCTCTAATCCAGCATTTAGCACGAAGACTTTGAAATAACTTACATTGGGTTTCTTGTGCGTGAGGAGTTCATAGGCAGTCTTTTGAAGAATTTGTGAAGATATACTCTGTTGATGATGTGGCACGCGATGTCAATTGCTTCAATCCAGAAGCGACTAGGCGTTTTGTATTCATCAAGCATAGTCGAGCCATCTCAACAAGAGTTCTGTTCTTGCGCTCCACGGCGCCATTTCTTTGAGGAGTATAGGGCAGATAACTCATGAGTAATACCAAGTTCATCAAGATAGTCATCAAGACCGAATTCTTGAACTCAGTTCCATTGTCACTCTGATGTGCTTGATCTTCACACCAAAGTTGGTTGAAGCCCTCGAGGAAAATCGTTTGAAGATTTCCTGCACTTGATTTTTGTAAGTAACAATGTGTACCCATGTGTAGCGAGTAATCATCAACAATAACAAAGCCATATAGAGATGCATCATTAGTGACGGCTGAGTAATGATTGGGACCAAAGAGGTCCATGTGAAGCAATTCGAAGGGACGAGTAGTGGTCATGATAGTCTTATTTGGATGCTTGGCCTTGGTCATTTTCGACTTCACGGGCTCCGCATAAGTGATCCTTGAGGAATTTGACATTCTCAATGCCAATGACATGCTTCTTCTTCCATGGCGTGTGCAAATTCCTCATGCTGCGTGACCAAGTCGTCGATGCCATAGCCAATATACGAAGCTTTTGCAAGTAGGCACATGGCTGGTTGTGGTCACTGTGGAAAAATCAACAATATACAAGTCTCCTCTCCTAAAGCCTTGAAGACTTTGGAATTGTCGACTTCCATAATCACAACACAGCGATACTTGCCAAAGATAACAACCATATCAAGATCACAAAGCATTGAGGTGACATGAGGTTATATCCTAAAGACTCAACAAGCATGACTTTGTCCATGTGCATGTCCTTAGAGATAGCAACCTTACCAAGTCCCAATACGACTTTTGCCTTTGTCGGCCAAAGATGATATGCTTGAGATGTGGCGGTGATAAGGGAGCATCCATCAATAGATTCTTGTCACCGGTCATGTGATTTGTACATCCACTATCGAGAACCCACTCGGTGGCTTTGGGTTGATCATCCTGCGGATGAATTAGTACAACTTACGATCTCATATACTTCATCGGTGAAGAATATGATATCAAGTTCATCGAGATGAATTTCATCGATCGGTATCAATCGAGATAAGCGATATGAGGGCGTGTGAAATGAAAGTTCATTTCATCATGATTAACTGCGTCCTTTCGAGCAATTTTGTCGGGGCCCCGACAAATTCTTGAGGCGTTTAAGGCACGTCGGAGACTGACCCTGAGAAGAGATTAGTTCTTTTCTTCACCACCCACATCGAAGGGGTGGCAAAGAGTTCATCACTCTGCGAGCACCATATGAGAATGGTGGCATAGAGGCCAAACCATTTCGTTTCACATAAGAGGGTTAGGGTAAGCATATGAATAAGCGGAGAAATTCTTGAGGACTTATGAACATATTGGTTTGAAGAATAATGCACATATTCATAGCCCTTAGCTCTACCTGCGAAGCGAGTTATTAGCACGATGATAATCATATGAGGACTTTGATCCTTTTGAGAATTTGATCCACGTGAGAATTTGGTTTATGAGGACTTGGATCCATATGGAATTTTGTCCATATGAAGAATTTGATCAGGGGTTCCTTTTCTTCCTTTGGTGGTGTCATGAGGACATTCACTTGAAGACTTTCAAGGCACTTCTTGGGAACCAGATTTTCTTCATAGGGAACCGTTCTGCGATTAGTGCCAACATATCTAGCAAATACTTCACCATTCTGATTTTTGAACAGTTTATAGTTTGAGTCAAATGACTCATCATCGAGAATGAGAAATTCACATGTAAAGCCAGATAAGGTAGATGGATCAAGCTGGAGGTCCCTTTGCAGCAACCCATGAGGTTTTGGGATCTTGCTCGGGCTTCGATCGTTCCATCGGCATTGAGTTTCCTCTCAAAGGCAATACCCTCTTTCCTAGGGTTCTGTTGAGGATCTGCTTTTAAGCACATCACAAAAGTCGATGCCCTTTGAGGCTTTTGTACATGCTGTCATGTACAATTCCTTCGATCCTGCATCGTCGGTGATACTAGCAATGTCCTCGGTGAGAATTAGTGATAGCGAGAGGCGGTGAAGAATTTATAACAGTTGAAGCATTTGAACATTGGTGAAGAATTAGCGATTCACGTTCAATGCACTTTAAGCATGGAGGAACAAATTCTTCTTGAGAAGCGCTGATTTGTTGAGCAAGTAATGAATCGCGCTCCTTACGAAGATCTTCATAACTCGCTCTTAGCTTCTCAAGATCTTGCTTTCTTTGAAGAAATTCATAAGAAAGTTTCTCATGATCGAGATAAGAGAGTGTTATGATGACCTTGAAGGCTGTCAAGCCTAGGTGAAGTCTCTGAAGATTTTCGATCGGGGCTTGAGTGCGATCCATTTCTTCACCTAACATATCATCACTCTTATCTAGCATGTTTGAACCTTTTCAAAAGCCCTTTGTTGTTTTATAGCAATCTTAGCAAGTTTAGAGTAGCTGGGCTTGAGATCCTCATCGATTCATTTTCACTAGATTGGAGGAGGTGAAATTGAGTACCTTGGCACCTTTTGCCATGAAGCAATAGGTGGGGCGTAGTCATCATTTTCCTCATCGGGCTTGTCGGTGAGTCAGTTTCTTGATGTTGAAGATGGACTTGCTAACATAAGCGATAGCAAGAGCCGGACTAGCCACACAGATTGATTCTTGAGACTCCTCCTCTTCCTCATTTTCCTCAGATTCAGCTTGAGTCCATTTCCTTGCCAATGAATGCAGAGCCTTTTGGAGCTGCTCTTCTTGTGAGAAGAAGGCTTTGAGGATTTTGATGATGAAGATTTTGATGATTTCTTCTTCTTCTTCACGTCATCGAGCTGTAATCCTTGTGTTTCTTCTTTCTTAATTCCTTTTCCCTTGAGGACAATCTTGGATATAGTGACCAGGTTTCTTGCATTTGTGGCAAAGTCTTCTCTTATAGTCACTAGATGAGGAATCACTTGCTTCTTGAGGATTTTCCAGCGACCACGTCTTGTGAATTTCTGGAATTTCTTCACGGCGGTGCTAGCTCTGGCCAAATTCTTGAGGATCTCCAAGGCTACTACGAGTCTTCACTCTCGATTCGGATTCAGCCTTGGCCTTGAGGCACGTGTTTTCCATAGCGAGAACCATAGAGATCTCTCTTTTGACAAGCTGGAACTTCGTGAGTATTTAGCCTTCGAGGATATCGGCGGGATCAAGAGACTTGTAGTCAGCTCGTTCTTGTATCATCGGTGCGAGTGTCAAATGAGGAATCAAGCGATCTTAGCAATTTCTTCACCACCTCATGGTCGGTGATGTCGGTGGCACCAGTGCTTGAAGCTCATTTGAGATGTCGGTGAAGCGATCGAAGGTTTGTTGAACATTTTAGTTGTCGAGTCTTTTGAAGCGGTTGAAGAGATTCGAAGAACATCAACTCGAGAGTCACGCTGAGTTGAAACACCTTCATTTACTTTGGACAGCCTGTCCCGAGATGAGTTTAGCGATTCAAAGCACTCACTCTTCCATATTGACCTTTGCTCGGATGGCCACATATGATATTCTTAAGCTTGAGAATCGAGTTGCTTGAATCTCTTCACATCAGCATCATTCGGAGAAGGTGTGGTGAGGAAACACCTTTTGTCACAACATACGAGAGATCGTTGTCAATTGCTTCAAGATGCATTCGCATTTTGTTCTTCGATGAGGGGTAGTCCGTCCCATCGAAGGTAGGACACCTGCTGAGACCTTGATCATACTGCGGTCGACATAACTAAAACTCGGTGGTTAAACCAAAATCACACAGAACAAGGAGTACCTTGCTCGATACCAATTGAAAGTCGTTATATCGACTAGAGGGGGTGAATAGGCGATTTTTGAATTTACAAATTCTTCTTGAGGAATTTGCGGTGAGAAATTCCTTAGCGAAGAAATACATGCAGCGGAATAAGTACTCGAGTAAGCATAACAGATTACAAGCATAGTCATCATGATGAAATGAAGACAATCACGAGTCTGAAAGCGTAATCACGAGGATAACACAAGATGAAGACAAAGCGGTGAAGAAATTGAGCGAGGAAATTGAGAAAGTCTTGATCAAAGTCTTCAAACACAGATATGAACAAACACTCAACACGATAATGAGAAATGAAAGGGTTGAGGAAATAGAACCGATTAGGTTGGTGAAGACAATGATTTGGTAGACCAGTTCAAGCTGCTGTCTCGGTTATGCGTCTGGTTGGGCGGTGAGTATTTAAACTCGAGGACACACGATCCGGACACCCGATCCTTGAGCACGCAGCTCGGGACACCAAGTCCTCACCGTATTCTCCTTGAACTAAGGTCACGCAGACCTCGTCCAATCACTCGTGGTAAGTCTTGAGCGACTTCAAACCTTCACATACTTGGTCACTCGGCGATCCACAATTCCTCTTGGATGCTCTAGACCGTGGCGCCTAACCGTCTGGAAGAAGCACAGTCTTCAAAGGTAAAAGCGTCGGATCACACGGGATCAATTTCTTGATGATGCTCAATCACTTTGGGTTTATTGGGGTTTGGTTTTGGGTTTTCCTCACTTTGGGTTTTCCTCACTTGATGATTTTCGCTCAAAGTCCTCGGAGGATGGGTTGCTCTCAAATGACAAGTGTCAAGTTCTCTCGGGCAGCCAACCAACTAGTGGTTGTAGAGGCGGCTATTTATAGCCTAGGGAGCAGCCCGACATGATAAGACATAAATGCCCTTCAATGATATGACCGTTAGGTGGATAAGATATTTGGGACAGGTGGCGCGCCTTGACAGCTTGATCGGAAATTTGAACATCAAATTCCTCGGGGCTATCATGTTCCTCCTTGTGTAGGCAATTCGCCTTTGGCGAATTCCTAACTCCTCGATCGAACAAATTCCTCGGTGACGGAAGAACTTCGTCTACATCCTTTGAAGAAATTGGTGAACTGTATGAGATTTCAAAGGCTTCACTCGAAGGGATTGGTAGGTGTAGGATTTTGAGTTGAGCATCAAATGGAAATTTTTCCTTAGTATTTCCTCGACCCCCTTTAACGATGCGGTGTTTCCTATGACTCAAGAAAGAAAATGAAACTACGAAAACAAAAGTCTTCACGCTTCATGTTCCTCAAAGCGAATACCAAGTCTTCAAGGTCACACCAATTTCTTCACTTTCAAAGTCTTGAGAAAGTCTTGAATATCAAATTCTTGATTGAAGAAATTCATTTTAGAAATTCGACTTTCTCTGTAAATATCAAACTCCTCATAGACTTATAGACCTGTGTACACTCACAAGCGCATTAGTTACTTAACCTATAAGTCTTCAATACACCAAAATCACTAAGGGGCACTAGATGCACTTACTCAATCTCTCCCCTTTGTGGTGATTGACCAAAAGGATCGGCGAGGATAGCTCTTGAAGAATTTCAAGTTGAATAAACATATGAAGTGTAAGTAGGACCTGATAATGTCTTCAAATCTTCATTTTTGATTGCAAGATGAAGAATAGGAGCTAGCCACTAAGGAAGAACTTTGACCTTCTTGAATTTCTTTTGAGGCAATGCAGACCAGTCAAATTCTTCCTTGAGTCCCATTGATTATCTTCTTCTTCATTATAGACATGTTAAAAGAATAGCCCAAGGCTTTTGAAGGTTTCATGAAGATAGTAGTGGTTTTCTTCCTTTGCATTGTGTGTTGAGGTCATGTTGTAAAGAAAAGTACCAAGCGGCGTTTGACCCACTTATGATTGCGATCAACCTTGATGAAGGCGAGGAGTAACTCACGATCGAGTCATCACCACAGGTGCGATAGCTTGAGGACTATGCTTGGCGAGGTATTTCTTTCTTTGAGTCATGTGTGGTAGAGTCATCATTGGTGGAGTAAGATCTTTGCTTTGAAACTGTCCATCAATGGGCGAATGCCTTCATCTATCTGTGATAGCCTTTCCCTTTTCATCGGTGAGGCAATTGGCCGTTTGAGGACTTCAATCGAGGCAGGTAGCTGCGGTGGTTCAAAGTATCGACCTTGTAATTGGTGAAGATCTTGACTGATGAATCTCATAATCCAAGGTGCATAAGGCTTCAGCTCAAAAGGTGACATGGCAATGTTAGCGAGTCCTCATGAAGAAATCATGGAAATTGCCAGGAGCGCCATGGATGATGTTGAAAAGCATATTCTTCATGATGCCAGCGACTTCTTCATCATTGAGTCGTGGCCCTTGATAGGACTCATAGTCTTCGTCAAAATTCGATAGACTGTCCGAGGCACATATAATAATTCCTTGACGAGAATTTGGTTCTTGGAGCTTGCCTTGGTTTCAAAGGCTTCATCAACACTTGCATATAGTGATTTGAAAGTTCCTTTTCTTCATAGATCGGCGTGCACCATCAAGCGGAGGACTGAGTGGTAAGGCGCGAAGCAATTCACTTCTTTGGTGCCTTGTAGTGAGTATTTTCGGTCATCAATCTAAGACCCATGAATTCACATCTTGACGTCTCCGGTGATGTGCGGTGTTGCATAGAACTGAAGAATTAGCTCTTCATTCCAATCACAAATATCGGTCAGAAGTTTAGAAGACCTGCGTCGTGAAGAACACTTAGGGCGGGCTCAAAGCTGGCGGCGACTCCATATCCACATGAGGAATATGAGCATGATCGAAGATTTTGTCCTTGTTGAAAAGCGAGGAATAGAAGTTGGCTTGGTGGCGGTCGAGCGCCTCTTCCTAATCGAGCAGAATCATAAGGATTATATTGATGAAGAACACGTGCTCGGCAAAGAAATCTTCACCTTGAACTTTTGTTTGGTTGAGAGCGGATTCTTTTGCTTTGGCGGAGGGTGTCGATGAGTTGCATCACCACCTCGGGAATCGTAAGTTCAGGTTCTTGACTGAGAATTTCTTGTTCCTCAACAGGTGCGATCGAGGATTAGCAGCGGCAGCAGTTTCATCGGCACTAGTGGCTGGAATTTCTTCATGCACAGAACCGGTGGGTTGATTTTCTTGAGTCTATTTGGACTGTTTGTGCGGGGAGTGAGGAACTTGTTGAAGCGGGGTGAAGAGAGGAGTATTGGGATGTTGACTTTCCCAAAGTCATCATTGATTCTTGGAGTGGTGCATCAATATCCACATCTTCATTTTCAATTTCCTCGGCACCATCTTGAGGAATTTCATAGTCGATGAGGAATGGCGGGGTTGAAGGATTGCTTCCACTTCAATTTCTTCATCAATTTTCTCTCGGCGAAGCGGGAGATTGATGTTCTTCATCAGATCGGTTGGGATCTCATATTCTTCTCCAAAGGAACTACTTCCTTTGATGGTATGGAGAAATTGGAATAGCATCAATTGGGTTTTCAATGAGCTGGTCATTGGCTTCATTTTCTTGCGGCGAAGAATCGGCATGGTGATGCTTTCCTTTTCTTCACTGCAGCTCGTTCGCAGCCTTGGTTTTCTTCACATCGAAGCGAGATGGAAGAATTGGAGTTGGAGTTGGCGCGAGGAGGGCTGAGGAATTTGGTGCAGTTTCTTGAGAGCAAGCGATCAGTTCCCTGTCTTGAGCAATTTCTTGAGCGCACCACTAGTGGGTGCCTGGCGATTTCTTCGGTGGCTGGAATTTCTTCATCAGCCCTGGAATCAGCATTTTCTTCAGCAGGCTGAGCGTCATCGATGGTCTTGGCATTTTCTTCATTAGGCTGGTGAGGCTTGGCTGAGGATTTCATGTTGCAGGTGGGGCAACACTTGTGAATTTCTTCGTCGGATCGGCGAATCTGGTCTTGACAACTTGCCAATCAGCATAGTATGTCGAAGTTCTTCTTTGAGGTCTTGAATTTCAGTTTGGATTTGAAGGAGTTCCTCGGTGTCATCTTGACAACATTTTCTTGAGAACCTCTCCTTCTGTATTGAGCCTTCTTGATTTCCCTCGCCTTCTCAAACTTCCATTTTCTTCAGCGATGAAGTGAGTCAACATATGACTTTGACCAGGTGTCAAAGGAAGATCGAGCGAGAGGTATTGGGATCATTGTGCGAGAGGTCGATGAAGTCGAGGACTTTCTTGGGTCCAAAAGCGATGCACAGATGTACCTTTGGCTCTAGCGGCTCTAACTTGGCGGTCTCGATGATTTCTTCAAGTTCTTCATCGGATGCCTCATCATCAGATGGTACGTGGACTACAAGCTGTTTCTTCCTTGGGCTAGGCGAGGACCACGTCCATTGTTGCTTTTGTCTTGATGAGTCGGGCGGATGAAGAATTGGGGCAGGTGAGGAACTTGCGAGAGATGCACGAGGCAATTGAAAACCAGCAGTCCTTTGACATGTAGCTAGGTGCCTGAGGCGAAGGTTTGGGCCGGGCTGTTGAGGACTTTGATGGAGCAGCAGCGGTGTGAGAATTTTGCTTGAGAAGGAGGAGCTCTTGATGAACTTGGCCGTGAGGCGCAGATGATGAAACACTTGGCTTATTAGCAGACTTCTTTTGCATTGATTTCCTCGGTTTGACCGAGACCTCGATGGCGCAGCAATGGCAGAATCCTCATTGAATTTCTTCACGCTTCCTTTGCTTGCTTAGCCAACTTTGCTTGGCGTTTAGCCCATTCATCGGAAAGTCCTCACCGCGTTTGATGCTAGTGGGATCAGCTATTTGGCCTGGTGCCAAAGGGCTCTTGGGCATGGAGGATTTAGGCGAATTTCTTCATGTACTTAGGTGTTACATATCGGTATTCCTTCCATTCCGTGCCCATCTCCGTTCAATCTTACGAATCGCACCTTGCGTTGATTTTTGCTTTCCTCATCGGTGTGTGATAGTCGGCATATATTTCCTCGGGGATTTGAAGCGCTGTCATGACCTCGGGTTTCTTTCCTCCTTCTGCGGCTTCTTACCATTTGCCATTTTCTTGATTGAGGAAATTGAACAATTGAGTTCTCACGAAGAAGTGTGCAGTTTTCTTGAGAGCGCTGCAAATGAGTTAAGTTGATGAGAACCTAGGGATTCAGCGGCGGACATTTGTACTGTGAACAGAGTATAGGTGCGAGGAATTTGAAGAGGTCATATCGTTCTCGGAGGTTTTCAAAAGAACAAGTTTGAGGATTTTGACGGATGAGCCTTGAAGAATTTCACTAAGCGTTCTTTGTCTTAGGTTCGAGTTGTATAGATCGAGGATCCACACAATTGAGGAATCTTGAAGAAAATCATTGCTTAGAAAGCGAGTCAAGAGATTTGAGGTGTTCATATGTGTGAAGAATTTGAAGAATAAACACCTTTGAAGAATTTGAAGAAGATTTGAGAATCAAAGCGAGTAATAAAAGTAACTTTTAATTTACGAAGTGAAGAACACGACGAACTGAGATGAACAGTTGAGAAGTTAATCGTTCAGATCTTCTCCGCCCTAACTTGGCGAGAGGAAATCAGCTACGGCGACGGCGAGTGAAGATATTCCACGGTCGGTAGCAATCGTCGGTGAAGAGGTCAAAGCGGTGAAGCTTTTCCTCACGGTGACGATGGAGTAGCGGCGGCGCTAGGGTTTGAGGAGCTCGGCGGGAGAGAGAGGTCGGCGAGTAAAAGAGTGAGGAAGGAGAGAGGGTATTTATAGCCACGGTGAAAAGCGGATCGTCCGAAGATTTAGGACGAACGTGCCTGACCGCTTTCCTTCTCACGACATGTGTCACCCACGTCTTGTGTAGTGGAGATCGTGTGCGATCGTGGGTGAATATAATAATGCATCGTGGGATGCGGAGCAGTTTAATGCGGTAAAATCGAAGTTTGGATAAGATTCGTTTTAAAAGTTCCGTTGCAATTTCTTCATTTATCAAGGACAGTGAAGAATTTGAGCGAGTTTCAAAGTAGAGCGCACATGAAGAATTTGTGAATGGATTGGGTTGAGTATAGCATAGAGGGAAGGTCGATCACATTCACTTAGCGAAAAAGCGACTTGAAGAAATAGCCATAAGTGAATCTTGTAGAGGACATAAATCCATATATATATATAGCCAATGAAGAAAGGCAGCGGAAGCAGTGAAGATTTTGCAAAGTTGAAGAATTTTGAAGAAAACGAGGAAAAACTCAAATTGAAGATTTTCAACTTTGGTGGTGGCGTGACCCACCGTATAAGAATGATGATTTCAGACACGCGTACAATTGTCGTAGGGTTACGAGAATCAAATTCTTCATTAATTTCTTCACACTTAGAGTGTTATTCTTCATTGATTGAAGAAAACGTTTCTTCATGTGTTGCACATCTAAGTCATCAATTTTGCATAAGTGTTAGGATGTGTGTCCTTTTCAAAGAACATTCGAAGATTCTAAGATATTTAGCTCACACGCAACTTGCTAAATCTCTTCTCATCCAAGGGCTTAGTGAAGATATCAGCTAGCTGTTCTTGATCTTCACATGCTTTCGATGGAGATGTAAGCCCTTCAACACATGATCACGAAGAAAATGATGGCGAATTTGAATGTGCTTTGTCTTGAGTGCTGAAGCTGGGTTGTGAGCAATCTTGATGGCACTCTCATTGTCACAATGAGAGGCACATTCTTCACGTTGATGCCGTAGTCCTTGAGGTTTGCTTCATCCATAGTAATTGAGCACAACACGAGCCAGCAGCAATGTATTCAGCTTCCGCGATGGACGGTGATACATGATTCTGTTTCTTGAGGACCAACGGACCAAAGATCGTCAGAAATGACAAGTACCAGATGTTGACTTGCGGTCCACGATCACCAGCATAGTCAGTCAGAATATCAATGAGATCAAAAGTAGAGCCCTTGGGGTACCATAATCCTAGTGTTGGTGTGTGAGCTAGATATCGAAGAATATGCTTCACAGCCTTATGGTGTGATTCCTTGGTGTAGCTTGAAATCGGGCACACATGCAAACACTAAGCATTATATCTGGCCTAGATGCACATAAGTACAATAAAGAACCAATCATGGGCGGTATACCTTGTGATCGAAGTCAATACCATTTTCATCGATTGCATAGATGGCCATTTGTGGGCATAGGAATTTTGACGCCTTTGCAATCTTGCATGCGAATTTCTTGAGGACATCTTTGAGGTATTTCTCTGAGATATGAATATGCCATTGTGTTGTTGTGAATTTGAAGACCTAAGAAGAATTTCAACTCTCCCATCATAGACATTTGATATTCTTCACTCATCATATAGGCAAATTCATCACTATAACGTTGGTCGTACAGCCAAAGATAATATCATCAACATATATTTGGCACACAAACAGTTCACCATCATAAGATTTAGTAAAGAGAGTAGGGTCGAGTGAACGGGTGTGAAGCCATTCTTCACGAAGAATTCCTTCAATGTATCATACCACGCTTGGGGGCTTGCTTGAGGCCATAGAGGGCCTTATTTAGTCTGAAGACTTTGTCGAGGATTCTTTGGATCTTCAAAACACAGGGGTTGAGCAACATATACTTCTTCCTCAAGCTTACCATTGAGGAATGCACTTTTCACATCCATTTGATATAAAGTGATATTGTGATGGTTAGCATAGGCGAGTAATATCTGAATAGACTCAAGTCTAGCGACAGTGCAAAAGTTTCATCGAAATCAATTCCTTCAACCTGCGTGTAGCCTTGAGCTACTAGTCGTGCCTTATTCCTCACCACAAGACCATTTTCATCTTGCTTGTTGCGGTAGATCCACTTTGTGCCAATGATATTATGCTTGCGAGGATCTGGGCGTTTGACCAGTTCCCACGTTGTTGAGCTCGAGCTGATGTAATTCTTCTTGCATGGCCTGAATCCCTCCGGCTCGAAATGCTTCATCTACCTTAGTGGGCTCTGTGATAGAGACAAAAGCATAGTGCCCACAAAAGTTAGATAAATGTGAAGCTTTTGAGCGAGTGAGAGGACTGGCGCTTCAATGTCATCGATGATCTTGTCAACTTGCACTTCTTTTTGCAGCGAGGATGAGCTGGTTGTCTTGAGGAATTTGATCATTTTCCTCGGCACCATTTTCTTGACATTATCTTGGTGCATCAGCTCGGCGTTCTTGGCGTCTGAGGAATGAATTCTTGAGCAGTTTCTTGATGGGAATGACATCCTCGGTTGCCTTGAACTGATAGAATCCTCGGTGCTGGTTAAGTCTAACACAGAAGGTAGGTGCTCTCTTTGCGAGCCATTAGTTTCATCGAACCGCACATCTCTGATGTCAACAATCTTGTGAAGAGCGATGTTGAAGACTACTGTAGGTGTGCGAGTCCTTTCCGTAACCAAGCATAAAACCTTCATGTGCTTTGGTGCAAATTTAGAGGTGTGGTGAGGATCTCTAATCCAGCATTTAGCACGAAGACTTTGAAATAACTTACATTGGGTTTCTTGTCGTGAGGAGTTCATAGGCAGTCTTTTGAAGAATTTGTGAAGATATACTCTGTTGATGATGTGGCGCGGTGTCAATTGCTTCAATCGAAGCGACTAGGCGTTTTGTATTCATCAAGCATAGTCGAGCCATCTCAACAAGAGTTCTGTTCTTGCGCTCCACGAGCGCCATTTCTTTGAGGAGTATAGGGGGCAGATAACTCATGAGTAATACCAAGTTCATCAAGATAATCATCAAGACCGAATTCTTGAACTCAGTTCCATTGTCACTTCTGATGTGCTTGATCTTCACACCAAAGTTGGTTGAAGCCCTCGAGGAAAATCGTTTGAAGATTTCCTGCACTTGATTTTTGTAAGTAACAATGTGTACCCATGTGTAGCGAGAGTAATCATCAACAATAACAAAGCCATATAGTGATGCTTCATTAACGACACTGAGTAATGATTGGGACCAAAGAGGTCCATGTGAAGCAATTCGAAGGGGCGAGTAGTGGTCATGATAGTCTTATTTGGATGCTTGGCCTTGGTCATTTTCCAGCTTCACGGGCTCCGCATAAGTGATCCTTGAGGAATTTGACATTCTCAATGCCAATGACATGCTTCTTCTTTGCAAGCGTGTGCAAATTCCTCATGCTGCGTGACCAAGTCGTCGATGCCATAGCCAGCCTTACGAAGCTTTTGCAAGTAGGCACACGGCTGGTTGTGGTCTGTGGAGAAATCAACAATATACAAGTCTCCTCTCCTAAAGCCTTGAAGACTTTGGAATTGTCGACTTCCATAATCACAACACAGCGATACTTGCCAAAGATAACAACCATATCAAGATCACAAAGCATTGAGGCCGACATGAGGTTATATCCTAAAGACTCAACAAGCATGACTTTGTCCATGTGCATGTCCTTAGAGATAGCAACCTTACCAAGTCCCAATACGACTTTTGCCTTTGTCGGCAAAGATGATATGCTTGAGATGTGGCGGTGATAAGGAGCATCCATCAATAGATTCTTGTCACCGGTCATGTGATTTGTACATCCACTATCGAGAACCCACTCGGTGGCTTTGGGTTGATCATCCTGCGGATGAATTAGTACAACTTACGATCTCATATACTTCATCGGTGAAGAATATGATATCAAGTTCATCGGATGAATTTCATCGATCGGTATTTAGATAAGCGGTATGAGGGCGTGTGAAATGAAAGTTCATTTCATCATGATTAGCTGCGTCCTTTCGAGCAATTTTGTCGGGCCCCGACAAATTCTTGAGAGCGTTTAAGACACGTCGGAGACTGACCCTGCGAGAAGAGATTAGTTCTTTTCTTCACCACCCACATCGAAGGGGTGGCAAAGAGTTCATCACTCTGCGAGCACCATATGAGAATGGTGGCATAGAGGCCAAACCATTTCGTTTCACATAAGAGGGTTAGGGTAAGCATATGAATAAGCGGAGAAATTCTTGAGGACTTATGAACATATTGGTTTGAAGAATAATGCACATATTCATAGCCCTTAGCTCTACCTGCGAAAGCAGAGTTATTAGCACGATGATAATCATATGAGGACTTTGATCCTTTTGAGAATTTGATCCACGTGAGAATTTGGTCCGTATGAGGACTTGGATCCATATGAAGAATTTGGTCCATATGAAGAATTTGATCTGGGGTTCCTTTTCTTCTTGGTGGTGTCATGAGGACATTCACTGAAGACTTTCAAGGCACTTCTTGGGAACCCAGATTTTCTTCATAGGGGACCGTTCTGCGATTAGTGCCAACATATCTAGCAAATACTTCACCATTCTGATTTTGAACAGTTTATAGTTTGAGTCAAATGACTCATCATCGAGAATGAGAAATTCACATGTAAAACCAGATAAGGTAGATGGATCAAGCTGGAGGTCCCTTTGCAGCAACCCATGAGGTTTTGGGATCTGCTCGGGCTTCGATCGTTCCATCGACATTGAGTTTCCTCTCAAAGGCAATACCCTCTTTCCTAGGGTTCTGTTGAGGATCTGCTTTTAAGCACATCACAAAAGTCGATGCCCTTTGAGGCTTTTGTACATACTGTCATGTACAATTCCTTCATCCTGCATCGTCGGTGATACTAGCAATGTCCTCGGATGAGGAATTAGTGATAGCGAGAGGCAGGTGAAGAATTTATAACAGTTGAAGCATTTGAACATTGGTGAAGAATTAGCGATTCACGTTCAATGCACTTTAAGCATGGAGGAACAAATTCTTCTTGAGAAGCGCTGATTTGTTGAGCAAGTAATGAATCGCGCTCTTACGAAGATCTTCATAACTCGCTCTTAGCTTCTCAAGATCTTGCTTTCTTTGAAGAAATTCATAAGAAAGTTTCTCATGATCGAGATAAGAGAGTGTTATGATGACCTTGAAAGGCTGTCAAGCCTAGGTGAACTCTCTGAAGATTTTCGATCGGGGCTTGAGTGCGATCCATTTCTTCACCTAACATATCATCACTCTTATCTAGCATGTTTTGAACCTTTTCAAAAGCCCTTTGTTGTTTATAGCAATCTTAGCAAGTTTAGAGTAGCTGGGCTTGAGATCCTCATCGATTCATTTTCACTAGATTGGAGGAGGTGAAATTGAGTACCTTAGCACCTTTTGCCATGAAGCAATAGGTGGGGCGTAGTCATCATTTTCCTCATCGGGTTTGTCGGTGAGTCAGTTTCTTGATGTTGAAGATGGACTTGCTAACATAAGCGATAGCAAGAGCGGACTAGCCACACAGTTCAGATTCTTGGACTCCTCCTCTTCCTCATTTTCCTCGATTCAGCTTGAGTCCATTTCCTTGCCAATGAATGCCGAGCCTTTTGGAGCTGCTCTTCTTGTGAGAAGAAGGCTTTGAGGATTTTGATGATGAAGATTTTGATGATTTCTTCTTCTTCTTCACGTCATCAGGCTGTAATCCTTGTGTTTCTTCTTTCTTAATTCCTTTTCCCGAGGACAATCTTGGATATAGTGACCAGGTTTCTTGCATTTGTGGCAAAGTCTTCGCTTATAGTCACTAGATGAGGAATCACTTTGCTTCTTGAGGATTTTCCAAAAGCGACCACGTCTTGTGAATTTCTGGAATTTCTTCACGGCGGTGCTAGCTCTGGCCAAATTCTTGAGGATCTCCAAGGCTACTACGAGTCTTCACTCTCGATTCAGATTCAGCCTTGGCCTTGAGGCACGTGTTTTCCATAGCGAACCATAGAGATCTCTCTTTTGACAAGCTGGAACTTCGTGAGTATTTAGCCTTTCGAGGATATCGGCAGGATCAAGAGACTTGTAGTCAGCTCGTTCTTGTATCATCGGTGCGAGTATCAAATGAGGAATCAAGCGATCTTAGCAATTTCTTCACCACCTCATGGTCGGTGATGTCGGTGGCACCAGTGCTTGAAGCTCATTTGAGATGTCGGTGAAGCGATCGAAGGTTTGTTGAACATTTTCGTTGTCGAGTCTTTTGAAGCGGTTGAAGAGATTCGAAGAACATCAACTCGAGAGTCACGCTGAGTTGAAACACCTTCATTTACTTTGGACCTTTGTCCCGGATGAGTTTAGCGATTCAAAGCACTCACTCTTCCATATTGACCTTTGCTCGAGATGGCCACATATGATATTCTTAAGCTTGAGAATCGAGTTGCTTGAATCTCTTCACATCAGCATCATTCGGAGAGGGTGTGGTGAGAAACACCTTTTGTCACAACATACCGAGAGATCGTTGTCAATTGCTTCAAGATGCATTAGCATTTTGTTCTTCGATGGGGTAGTCCGTCCCATCGAAGGTAGGACACCTGCTGAGACCTTGATCATACTGCGGTCGACATAACTAAAACTCCGGTGGTTAAACCAAAATCACACAGAACAAGGGGTACCTTGCTCGATACCAATTGAAAGTCGTTATATCGACTAGAGGGGGTGAATAGGCGATTTTAGAGAATTTTACAAATTCTTCTTTGAGAATTTGCGGTGAGGAAATTCCTTAGCGAAGAAATACATGCAGCGGAATAAGTACTCGAAGTAAGCATAACAGATTACAAGCATAGTCATCATGATGAAATGAAGACAATCACGAGTCTGAAAGCGTAATCACGAGGATAACACAAGATGAAGACAAGCGGTGAAGAAATTGGCGAGGAAATTGAGAAAGTCTTGATCAAAGTCTTCAAACACAGATATGACAAACACTCAACACGATAATGAGGAAATGAAAGGGTTGAGGAAATAGAACCGATTAGGTTGGTGAAGACAATGATTTGGTAGACCAGTTCAAGCTGCTGTCTCGGTTATGCGTCTGGTTGGGCGGTGAGTATTTAAACTCGAGGACACGCAGATCCGGACACCCGATCCTTGAGCACGCAGCTCGGGACACCAAGTCCTCACCGTATTCTCCTTGAACTAAGGTCCGCAGACCTCGTCCAATCACTCGTGGTAAGTCTTGAGCGACTTCCAAACCTTCACATACTTGGTCACTCGGCGATCCACAATTCCTCTTGGATGCTCTAGACCGTGGCGCCTAACCGTCTGGAAGAAGCACAGTCTTCAAAGGTAAAAGCGTCGGATCACGCGGGATCAATTTCTTGATGATGCTCAATCACTTTGGGTTTGTTGGGGTTTGGTTTTGGGTTTTCCTCACTTTGGGTTTTCCTCACTTGATGATTTTCGCTCAAAGTCCTCGGAGGATGGGTTGCTCTCAAATGACAAGTGTCAAGTTCTCTCGGAGCAGCCAACCAACTAGTGGTTGTAGAGGCGGCTATTTATAGCCTAGGGAGCAGCCCGACATGATAAGACATAAATGCCCTTCAATGATATGACCGTTAGGTGGATAAGATATTTGGGACAGGTGGCGCGCAACACGACAGCAGTCGGAAATTTGAACATCAAATTCCTCGGGGCTATCATGTTCCTCCTTTGTGTAGGCAATTCGCCTTTGGCGAATTCCTAACTCCTCTGTCAGAACAAATTCCTCGGTGACGGAAGAGCTTCGTCTACATCCTTTGAAGAAATTATTGAAGCTGTATGAGATTTCAAAAGCTTCACTCGAAGGGATTGGTAGGTGTAGGATTTTGAGTTGAGCATCAAATGGAAATTTTTCCTTAGTATTTCCTCGACCCCCTTTAACGATGCGGTGTTTCCTATGACTCAAGAAGAGAAAATGAAACTACGAAAACAAAAGTCTTCACGCTTCATGTTCCTCAAGCGAATACCAAGTCTTCAAATCACACCAATTTCTTCACTTTCAAAGTCTTGAAAGTCTTGAATATCAAATTCTTGATTGAAGAAATTCATTTTTAGAAATTCGACTTTCTCTGTAAATATCAAACTCCTCATAGACTTATAGACTGTGTGTGTTACTTAACCTATAAGTCTTCAATACACCAAAATCACTAAGGGGCACTAGATGCACTTAGACATATACTCCAAACCTATAAGTCTTCAATGAATCACTAGGTTCTCATCAAAATCACTCAAAGAAAAGGGCACTAGATTGTTCAAATCCTCTGAAGAATATGGCGAAGGAAAGAAGCCAGAGAAAGGAGGAAAGAGGCCTAAGGTCATGGCTGCGTTTGAGATTCTGAGGACATCTATGCTGATTTTGCACACTGATGAAGCGGGTTCGGCAAAGAAAACAAAAATCAGCGCAAGGTGCGCATTCAAAGGATTGAAAGGAGATGGGCAAGGGAATGGAGGAATACAGATATGTTACTCCAAAGTACATGAAGAAATTAGCTCTTAATCCTCCATGCCCAAGAGCTCCATTGGCACTGGTCAAGAAAAGTGACCCCCCGGCATCAAGTGTGGTGAGGACTTTCTGAAGAATGGGCCAAGCGCCAAGCCAAATTGGCAAGACAAGCCAGCGAGGCTGTGAGGAAATATAATGAGGACTACGCTCTACTGCTGCTTGCCACTTGAGGCCTCTGTCAAGCCAAGAAAATCTATGGCAAAGAAGCCCACACAAGCAAAGTGCTTCACCAGCAGTGCCCTCATGGCAGTTCCTCGGCTATGCCCTCACGGCCAATTCCTCATCTGCTCCTGCTCCTCCCAAATCCTCGGCTCCTCTCAAGTCCTCGGCTGCTCCTCCTAAGTCCTCGGCAGTTCAGACAAAGTCCTCGGCACTGTGCATCAGCCACGTGCCAAGGGCTGCAGGCATCTCCATTGCCTCTGGTGTCTCGGCAAGTTCCTCGGCTGCACCAAATTCTTCATCTGGCCCAACTCTCTGAAGACTAAGGTCACAGTGGGCGAGGTCCTCGGCCAAGTCCCAAGAAAAAGCAATTCGCCTTCAAGAGCCACACGAAGATGATGAGGCTGATCTTGATGAACTTGCGGAAATCATCGAGACCGACAAGAGAGGGCGCTAGAGCCAAAGGCACACATGTGCCCTTCTTTGTTGGATCAAGAGCGATCCTAGACTACATTGATCTTTGGCACAAGGACCCAAACACTCCTATGCGACTTCAAGTTGACACTGGCCAAAGTCATATCTTTGACTCATTTCATCCAAGAGGAGAAGTGGAAATTTGATCTGGTGGAGAGATCAAGAAATTGCGAGATGAGAGAAAAGAGAAGCTGCTGAAGAAAAATGTTGTCAAGATGACAAGCGAAGAACTTATCAAGATGCGGTGACATCAAAGCCCTCGGCGACAAATTTGACTCATATTATGCTGATTGGCAAGGAGCCAAAGTCAGATTTGTCAATCGACAAAAAGTTCTCAAATGTTGCAGCCCCAATGCAACAAGAAATTCCTCGGTGGAGCCTCTGCACACCGGACCGAAGAACATGCCACCGACACCGGCGATGAAGTTCACGCTGCTGAAGACAATGCTAGTTCAGGCTGATGATTCCATTCCAGCCGCTGAAGAAATTGCCAGGGCATCCACTAGTGGTGCGCCTGAAGAAACTGAAGAAGTCAGGGAAACTGCATCAGTTGCGCCTGAGGAAATTCAACCTGATTCCTCAGCTCCTCCTGCGCCTACACCAACTCCAATCCTTCCATATGCAGCTGATGTGAAGAAGACCAAGGCTGCAGAACAAGCTGCAGTGAAGAAAAGGAAAGCATCCGCTGCTTCAAATTCTTCAGCCCCGAAGAAGATGAAGACAATGACCAGCTCATTTGAAAATCCCATTGATGTTGTTCCAATTTCCTCCATGCCATCAAAGGACCTTGTTCCTTTTGGTGAAGATTATGAGATCCCAAGCGGGTCTGATGAAGAAAATCATTCTGCTGCTTCGTCAGAGCAGATTGATGAAGAAATTGAAGTGGAAGAAATCCATTCAACCCCAATCATTTCCTCGCCTATGCCTCGGTTCACGGTGAAGAGGCGGTGTTGAGAAATTGAGGAAGATGTGGATATTGGAAGCACAACGCCGGTGATGAGCGATGACTTTTGGGTCGACATCCAAATTCTCCTCTTCACCCCAATCCAGCAGATTCCTCGGTCCCTGCTCAAAGCAGTTCAAATGGGCTCTGAAGAAACTCATCCCACTTCATCTGTACATGAAGAAATTCCAGCCACTAGCGCTGATGAACCTACTGCTGATGATCCTCAGACTGCACATGTAGAGGAACCAGAAATTCCTCAGCCTGAAGAACCTGAGATTGCGATTCTAGAGGTCGTGATGCAACTCACAGACACTCCATTGCCAAAGCCAAAGAATCGATTCTCAACAAAGCAAAAGTTCAAGGCTGAAGACTTCTTTGGCGAGCACGTTTTCTTCACGGATTACAACCCATATGACTCTGCTCGCATAAGGAAGAGGCGTTTCTGGACTGCTAGTCAAGACAACTTCTATTCCTCAGTGCTCTTCAACAAAGACAAAGTCTTCGATCATGCACATATTCCTCATGTGGACATGGAATCTCTGCCGGGCTTGAGCCAGGTCCTCGGTGTTCTTCACGATGCGGGACTTGAATCTACTGCTTGACATACGTGATTGGAATGAAGAACTCATTCTTCAATTCTATGCAACGCTGCACATCACGGAGGCGCTGAAGATGTGAACTCATGGGTGTTAGGCTGGATGTATGAAAATACTCACTACAAGGCACCGACAAGCTGAGTTGCCGTGCCCTACCACTCAGATCCTCCCTTGATGGTGCTCGTTGTATCTACAATGAACTGAGCTTTCAAATCACTACATGCAAGTCTTGATGAAGCCTTTGAAGCCGGACGGGCACCTCGAACCAAATTCCTCGTCAAGGAATTACTATATGTGCCTCGGACTGTCTATCGATTCAGCGAAGACAATGAGTCCTATCAAAGGCCACGACTCAAATGATGAAGAAGTCGTTGGCATCATGAAGAATATGCTTTTCAACATCATTCAAGGCGTTCCCGTCAACTTCCATGATTTCTTCATGAGGACTCTGGCAAATATTGCTATGTCACCTTTTGAGCTGAAGCCTTATGCACCATGGATTATGAGGTTCATCAGGACAAGGTTTTCACTCAATTACAAGGCTGATACTACGAACCCTTTGCAGCTACTTGCCCCGATTGAAGTCCTCAAGCAGGCGTTTTCCTCGGTGATGACAAGGGCAAGGCAACTGCTGTGATAGATGAAGGCACTCGTCCATTGGATGGTCAATTTCGCAAAGCTGCATCCTACTCCACCAATGATGACTCGCCACACATGACTCTGCCGCCAATACCTCGACCAAGCAAAATCCTCAAGCCCACGGCACCGGGGTGATGGTGATCGTGAGTTACTCCTCGGTCTTCATCGGAAGGTTGATCGCAATCATAAATGGGTCAAGCGTCGGTTTGGTTCAATTCTTCACAACATGACCTCTACATACAATGCGGTGAAGAAAAACCAATACTACCTCCATGAAACTTTCAACCCTTTTGGGCTGTTCTTTCTAATGTCTCTGTGCGGAAGACACGAAGACAATGGGTCTCAAGGAAGACTTTGACTGGTCGCACCTCCACGAAGAAATACAAGAAGGTCAAAGTTCCTTCCTTGGTGGCCAGCTCCTATTCTTCATCGCGAGACAACGATGAAAATGAAGACTTGGGCGACAACTGCGGCAGGCCCTACTCGACAACCGACCCCAACAATCTTTGGCGCTCCTTCATCAACTTGAAATTCTTGAGCGTTAGTCCTCGGTTTCGATCCTTTTGGTCATTTGATAACAAAGGGGGAGAAATTTGAGTTAGTCTTCAAGCGGGTCTACTATATGGGCAATTTTTTTTGTTAAGTTACAACTCTCGTTCTTCTGAAACTTTTATTGGATCGAGTTGTAATCTTAAACCCGATGGTGCTCTGATACTTTTGATGCACTATGCTCTGATACTCTTGATGCGTTATTTTGCATGCTTGTTTCTCATTAATGTTATTGCACGCATGCTAAATTTCATCAAGCACCATATTTCATCATGCATTTCAAATTCTTCATATGATATGTCAAATGCGTGTATGAATTACAAGATATAGGGGGAGATCTCCATGATTCAACTCTTCAAATGTGCATGGCCTCAAAAGCAAATTCATCACTATGCACATCTTCTGGGGGAGTTCTTCTATATCTTGCAATCAAATTCCTCAATATCAGTATTTACACTTCATATGTTTATCCCCGTTGAAAACTTAACCTATATTGTCATCAATCACCAAAAAGGGGGAGATTGTAAGTGCATCTAGTGCTGTAGGTGTCAAAACCGGCGGATCTCGGGTAGGGGTCCCGAGCGTGCGTCTAGGCGGATGGTAACAGGAGACAAGGGACACGATGTTTTACCGAGTTGGGCCCTCTTGATGGAGGTAAAACCCTACGTCCTGCTAGATTAATATTGATGATGTGTGTTACAAGAGTGGATCTACCACGAGATCAAAGAGGCTAAACCCTAGAAGCTAGCCTATGGTATGATTGTTGTTAGATCCTCACGGACTAAAACCCTCCGGTTTATATAGACAACGGATAGGGTTAGGGTTACAGAGTCTGTTACAATGGTAGGAGATCTACATATCCGTATCGCCAAGCTTGCCTTCCACGCCAAGGAAAGTCCCATCCGGACACGGGACGAAGTCTTCAATCTTGTATCTTCATAGTCTTGGAGTCGGCCGATGATGATAGTTCGACTATCCGGACACCCCTAGTCCGGAACTCCTCGGTAGCCCTGAAACAGGCTTCAATGATGATGAGTCCGGGCGCATGTTGTCTTCGGCATTGCAAAGCGGGTTCTTCCTCCGAATAATTTATAGAAGATTGTGAACACCGGGATAGTGTCGGCTCTGCAAAATAAATTCCACATACCACCGTAGAGAGAATAATATTACACAAGATCAACCTCTTGGCGTATTTTGTGGCGTGACCTCACACCACTACCAAGCCTTTACTCAAATTGTTTTATTGTTCCACCTCGGTAGCGTTTAGCGGCGGTTTCTTAGCACGTCTTGTCGAGCAGAGATCATGTTCCCCTTATTCAGGATTCCCATCAATACGGACGTGGGTAACCCAACCACGCCATTGATTGTGGCGCTTGGGAGATAGCGAGTTTTACCGGGCGGTGGGGACACATGTTTTGTCCGCCCATATAAGGGATAAGGATCCACCCTTTCACCTCGCCTTCTTCCTCCTTTGCTTATCCATTCCCGTGCACTCGAGCTCTAGCGCCCAAGTCCGCACTTTCCTCCTCAACCTTCTCCAACCATGTCGGGAGGCGGGAGGCGGATGGATGGCCTCCTCTGTCACGGAGGGCACATCACAAGGCTGCGGGAGGCGGATACTTGTCCCGCGATATCGCGCCTGAGCTGCCCCGCAGGGCAGCTTATTCAACCCCAGTCCCCATGAGAGGTGGTATTTCTCCCCACTTCCTCCATGGACTAGGTTTTCCACTTCACCCATTTGTCCAGGGGCTCATGTTCTACTACGGCCTGGACTTCCACGACCTGGCCCAATTTCGTCCTCAACGTCTCGGCGTTTATCATCGTGTCGAGGCCTTCCTCTGCATCCAGCCCCACTTGACTTGTGGCTCAAGACCTTGATGTCAAGCGAAGGTTGTGAAAAGCAGCCAAGCGGAGTCTTGGGCGCCATGGTCGGCAAGATGGCCAAAGTCCTATGGCTCGAGGGCTCCTTTGTGGAGACAATAAAGGGGTGGCAATCGGGGTGGTTCTACATCACCGAGCCATGCGACCCTGAATGGGTGGCGGCCCCAATTCAGATCTGGATTCCCCACGGCTCTCGTCATGGAAAGAGCGGGCCTGAAGTGGGGGATTCGAGCGAGCTATCCGGACTCCAAACACGCGTTGAACACTGGTGGACAAGAATTGCAGGCTTGTCGGCGTAATCCGGTGATGCTCATCCGCGGATTCTCCCATGCCAACAACGGGACTTCAATTTGTGGGAGTTCGATCCGGCTGACACCGAACCTTGAGCGGCTCTTGATACCACGCACGAAGATGCAGGAAGGTGCTGTTCAAAGGCGCGAAGCCCCGCATCCGCTATCAAAGATCGCGGATACAGCTCATGGCGTCAAGCCCGGCGAGTAAGTTATTTACCCTTCAGGACTCTTTTTCATAGATTGACTCTACATGGGATCTAAAACTCCCTATTCTTGACAGTCTGGCTGAAGACTTACGGACAGATCAACTGTCCGGCTCCTTTGCCGAAGACCAGCGGACGCCCGATTGGTGGGGCTCTTGGCTCCGGCACCCATGTGGTGCGGAGAAGAAAACCAGAAGGAGGCCACGGGAACTCAAAGGAGCTCCGGCGCTAGGTCTTTGTCGGATTACGAAGCAGAATCTTCTCCACGAAGGCGAGGAGGAAGAAGAAGAAGCTTCTCCCCAGCGAGGAGGAGAGGAAAGGAAGGCCGCCCCTAGCTGGGGAGGCGGAGGATCAGAAGGAAGAACCCTTCCTCCGGACTTCTCCATCAGCGTCGACAACGCGAGGGGATTGGCCTACAAGGGCCAAGCCGTGGCGAATCGTAAGTGTCCGGATACCCATGGCTTTTATTATTGTAGAGTTCTCTAATGTCGAACAATCGTGCAGCCCGCCCAAAAGCGAGCTGGCCGATTCATCAGCGAGTCCTGGACTCGTCGGAAATGGAAAGTGCCGCTTCGACCGCCTCCTTGCCTCATCTGCGGACAATGCATGGCGGGGCCCTAAAGGGGCTTGGTCACGAGGCAGTGGCGCAGGAGGTGCCACAAGGCAACCTCCGGACTCGGTAGCGTGGGGGCAAGACCCCCAGGGGCTCTAAGCCCGACCCTTGTCCGGACTCCATGCCGGAACCTTCAGTGGTTCCGGACTCCGGTAAGCGATCCCTTCGCAAGAAGGATAAGACGCTGGTGTCCTTCGTCCAACCGGAGGCACCGGATAGCTTCTTGGGCGCTCACGGCGCCTCCATCGAGGAGGAGCACCGCCTTGTTATGAGTGCGGTGATCCGGACGATTCGATCCGCCAAGGCGGGCTGACCAAGCTTATGCCGGTCTTCTAACAGGATTTGAGGTAAGAAATTTCAATATATGTAAAATGGTACTGCATAGGCGGTAGCCCACGATGCTCGGTTCGGTGTTGGAAAGAAAAGCGGATGAGGATCTTTAGAAAGATAAGCGTAGGAGTCATAAAAATATGTCAATATGGGATTGCAGGCTGTCTGCTGACCTCCGCCCTTGGCTGCGGAGGTTAATGCTTTGAAGGAAAACCTCGGCGGTCCGAGAGCGAGGCTCGGCCATGCCAAGCAGCTCGAGGAAAAAGAAGGTGAGTAATACCTTATGAAAATTGTACCTTACAAAAAGGATTTGGTTGCAAGAAAAATGACAAGGATAGCGTGGGTATTGTAGGGGCCACTAGCGAGGTGGCGACCACTGAAGGAGGCGGTGGCAGCGGCGAGCATAATCTTGACATGGAGCGCACCGAGCGAGAGAAGCAGGAGGCGCGGGTGGCGGAGGTACAACAAGAGCTCGGGATCTCGTGAAAAAACATGAGAGCTTGGGCGTGACTCGAACTCAAGAGTCCGAGCTTGCAGCGGCTCTTGAGAGTGCCAAAGCCGCTAAGGCGAAGCCTACAAGGCCCTCCAGGAGATTGAGGCGGTGAAGAAAATAGCAGCGGGTAAGGCATTTTTCATGCGAGTAAGCATGTGAGTGTTAATTACATTGCTTACCCGGTCGGAGCTCTCGAGGCGTTCGCAGATCTTCCTCATGATGTGTCCGATCTGCCGCATTCTACCGGGCCGAGGAGGGAGCTCGGCGGAGAAGGTCTTCGGTCTCGGTATCTTTGAGGCGGACATCAGTGCCCTTAGCGACCAGTGAAGCAGCTGGTCGAGCTCCTAAAGCGGCGAACAGGCCATGAAGGGCCTCATAGTTGGTTTGTGGCCTAAGGAGGCCATGCACAGGAGCTACTTGGCCTGGTCGCGCGGTGATGGATGTGTGTCCGTGGGTTGAAGTGATCAAGCATTCCGCTTGTATTGAGGTGCCCGTCGGGCCTTGCCCGCATAAAGGTGCCTTTGGGGCAAGATGGATGCCCGAAGCTTGTGACGGACCCGCCACGGAGGGCAAGGGGCATCATACGCCGAGATTTATTATAAGAGTGTCTTTGAAGGCGCCCGCACTATTGCGGTGAGTGCTCAAAGATGTAATATTTGAGTAGACTCGCATTTTGTTATCTGTCGTTGAAAACTTAGTTCATATCGCTAAGCAAGCTTGTTAATTTAAAATATTACCTTACGTGCGGCTGTTTATCAAATCGGAGAGATGGCAAGTCGTCGGCTTCAGCCCCCATGCCACAGTCTTTGGGGTGTTCGGGATAAACTTGGCGCTCTTGTTCCCATTTTGGGTCCATCTAGGAGGCGCTCAACACAGCGAACAAGGCAACCGGACTTATAATGCTTGAACACTCTCACTTAGCCATAGAATTCTATAATTTTAAATTTGGTGAAGCCCCTAGTCTTGGAAGGCGAATTTGGGCGCTATCACGCCTTGGCGGACAATATCCGGCTCCTCGCTCTAAGCGGCATAAGTCTTTGAGGACTGCATAAAAACCTCTCGAACAGCGACCGGCTCTCGCCTCATCATGACGGTCAGTTTAGCTTTCTCCAGGCGTTAACCCAGCCGAGGCGGGGCTGAATCGCGATGGTTCTCCGGTGCTACCTTAGCGATATAGCGGGCGTAAGGTACCAAAACACGGGGCGGGCAAACCCAACTATTGACCCAAGACATAATTCGGAGCTGATGCATATAGTGCTATAAGTTCGGGGTGCCGCACTTGTGAAAGTGTTCGGACTCATCACACCATAATGCGGGGAACATAAGCCCCTGGTGTATATTAGCCGTACCAAAGTGTACGGATGCAACATGCCGTGAATGAACATATGTATGAAAAAGAAATGCAATTATAAGCAAAAAGGTGCTGCATTGTTTTATTCAATAAGTGCTGCTACGAATGCAGAGCGATACAAATAGTGCGATAAGCAAGGTATGGAACTGTTAAACATGTCCCCCTCCAGGGGTAGGCTGCAGATTGGTGTATAAAAATGCTCGTAATGGAGACCACACTGTATATTCGTTGTAGCCTTTATCCTTCCTGGCTGTTGCATCGTGAGTTGGCGGTCTGCTGCGGATAGGACTTCGACAAGCGAGTCCTGTGGGTAAAAAGTAAAAGGTAAAAAGAAAAGGAAAAAGGCGACACACTTGAGAGCCTGGTGTGGTTGAGCATGATCTCGGGTTTATCGTGGTCGTGCCCTCTCCCCATGCCCATGGTATCTTGAGCGTAATGGTTTCTGTGAAGGACCTGCTGACGTTTTGCGGGGCTGGGGTTGGGGCCGCCTTTCTGGCGTGCTCGGGCGTGCCAGTGGTCTTGTTGTAAGTTACTCCGGCGGCGCTTGGTGTCCGGCGCTTAACGGCGGACTCGAGAATGCCTTAAGAGGCTGCATTGCACTACGCGCGAGAGCATTGTGTGTTCCTCCGTGCGGAGAGAGCGTTCGATGTTTCCGTTGACCGTGATGACTCCTTGAGTGCTGGCATCTTGAGCTTGAGGTATGCGTGGTGCGGCACGCGTTGAACTTTGCAAGCGTGATGCGTCCGAGCAAGGCATGATAGCCGCTGCGGAGCGGGACTATGTCGAAGATTAACTCCTCGCTTGAAGTTATCCGGGATCGAAGACCACTTCGGTGTAATTGAGCTGTACAATTGGCTTCTACACCTGGTATGGCGCCTTTAAAGGTCGTTTTGGTAGGTTTAATCCTTGAGGGTCTATGCCCATTTTGCGCCTTGTATCACGGTAAAGCAGGTTCAGGCTCTTGCCGCCGTCCATCGGGACTCGGTTAGGTGAAATCCATCGACGATTGGGTCTAAGACCGGTCTGGCGAATCCACCGTGGCGGATCTTTGGTGGGGTGGTCCCTTCGGTCAAAGTGATCGGGCGGGAGGACCATGAATTGAACTTGGGCAAGCTGGCTCCATCGCGTGAAGCGTCCACGAGTGCGCTTCCGCTCCCTTTTGGGTATGTGCGTTGCGTATATCATGTTCACCGTCCACTTTTGGGAAACCCTTCATCCTCTATTGTTTGGCGGTTGGGTCTCGTCCTTGTCATCACTATGCAGCCCCTTGTCATTGCTTTGGCAATTAACTTGCTGCTGCTTGAATACCCAACAGTCCTGTTGGTGTGGTTAAGCTGGCTTTTCGGGAAGTGCCGTGTATCGGCACAAGCCGTCGAGTATTCGGTCCAAATTGGACGGACCCGGAGTAGTTCTTTTGATGGCTTTTTCCGCTGACCGGGTTTAGAGCCCCTGAATCCGGCATTGACTGTCGTATCCTCAATATTGTCGCTGTTAATGCGGCGTTTATTTTATTCTGACGCGGCCTGCCATTTCGGTCCTTGAAGTCCGGACTGCCGAATTTTTCTTTGAGGTTGTTGCTGCGTGCTAGCCAGCTGTCCTCACCAGCGAAGCGGGTCATGAGTGATGTGAGGGCTGCCATGGATTTTGGCTTTTCTGTCCTAGGTGCGGGCAAGCCACTCGTCACGGATGTTATGCTTGAAGGCGCGAGGGCCTCCGCATCCGGACGAGTCAATGATTTGGTTTTCTTGGTTAAGAACCATGTCGAATTGTCGGCCGATTCGTCTGCTGCTGAATTATGTGGCTTAGGTCGTCGCGTCGGTGGTCGCACATAAGTGCCCTGGAAGTTATCGAGAATCGGCTTCAAGTCCTCCAGCTCCCAATTGACTCTGCTGGCAAGCTGTTGAGCCAATCGGGCTGGTCCTTTAAGCTTGAGGGGAGGTATTTGATGGCGTGAAGATCGTCACCGCGGGCCATGTGGATGTGAAGGAGATAGTGTTCAATCCAAACCGCGGGGTGCATTGTGCCATCATAGGATTCAATATTGGCGGGTTTAAACCCTTGAGGATTTGATGATCCATTACTTAAATGCATGAAGCATAGCGGGTGTCTTGGCGCCTACATCTTTGGCGATATCACGGCGGAGCTCAAAAGAGCTTTATGCATTTTGTTCGGCCCGGCGGACTTCTTGTGTCGCCGCGACGGTTGTAAATCACGTGCCGTAGGGGCCCACGCGATCCATAGATCAATCTTGATTGTCTTGCCTTGTCCTCAATATATCTCGCAGGTCGGGCGTTCCCCTTTGGCCGTGTGCTTTTTGGCGATGCGAGTGCGGTTCTAGTGAAGGGCCTAGAGGCCTCTCTGTCGTGACCACGGGGTGGTCGGTCAGCCGTATTGTCTCCTGGTGATGCGGGTTCATAAGCCTCCTCCTCTAATCGGGGGAGTAGCTTGCGTTTAGGGTAGCTTTTGGAGGGGCGTTCGAGCTCATGCTCTTCGGCCGCGAGGACTTCAGTCCATCTGTCGGCTAGCTGATCTGATCAGCTCGAAGCTATTCTTGCTTTTTCTTGAGGCTGTTCGCCGTGGCCATAAGCCTGCGTCTAAGCGCTCTTGTTAAGACGGGATCCTCGAGCACAGCAATTCATTGTCGTCGAGGCTTGCCGTCTTGGGAGGGCGTATAATCCTCTACCTCTTCTTCTACGCTCTCTCTTGAGGGCTGGCGTCTCCATCCTCTGCTTTGGATCTTCTTTGGAGTGGATTGTCTTGACCTTGTCCGGTGTATTGTTATCTCCGGTGCGGAATCGTCATTCTTGCTATGGCGGGATTTTGAGCGGCGTCGCTGACGCCGGCGCTTGGGCTGCTTCTTGGAGGGGTCATCCTCCTATGTTCCATTGTTGTTCCCATCTTTTGGGATGTCCACAATGTATATGTCGTATGACGAGGTGGCCTTCCAGTGCCCTGTAGGCGCTGGGTCTTGGTCGTCTCCGGCATCGTCGTCCATACCGTCGATGTCTTCGGAGTCGTAGTCTAGCATGTCGGTTAGATCGTCGACAGCGGCTACCAAGTGGGTGGTGGGTGGGCATTGAATTTCTTCGTCGTCCGCATCCCAACCTTCCTGACCGTATCCGGCCAGGGCTCTCCGGATAAAGAGAGAGACTTTAGTGAATTCAGGATGTCGCCAAAGGCGAGTCTTTGAAAGATGTCATGGCGATGAACTCCATGACGGGCGCCCAATCGGATTCGATTAGCAAAGCGCGGAGGTTGAGTCGGAGAGAGTCCGGCACCACAGTCGAGGTCTTCGCAAGGACAGGGATAGAGTTGAATCGATCGCCATAGAGATTAAAGCCCCAGGAGGTGTCCAACCACTCGTCCTCGATCGGGAATCCGGCTCCGGATTAAGGGTCGGGCGGATTGAGTGCGACCTCGAGGTATTTGTTAATTCTGAGCTCGATCATGCCCATCGAAGCAAAGGCGGCTTGCGCTTCGGCTGCGGCCGAATCCGTCGAAGATCAAGTCTCCGCGGATATCGGCCGTATAGTTCAAACTTCAAATCTGACTGGCGGCCGGGCGTAGCTTCGATCTGCTCGGATGGCCAGCGAATTGCCCGCAGTGCAAAACCGCCGAACACGAAGATCTGTCCGGGAGAAAGGTCTCACCCTGGACGCGTCGTTGTTGATGATCGAAGGAGCCATCGGGCCTATCGGTGGCGACACGGAGGAACTCGCAATGAAAGCACCAATGTCGATTGTCAAAACCGGCGGATCTCGGGTGGGGGTCCCGAGCTGTGCGTCTAGGTGGATGGTAACAGGAGACAAGGGACACGATGTTTTACCCAGGTTTGGGCCCTCTTGATGGAGGTAAAACCCTACGTCCTGCTAGATTAATATTGATGATGTGTGTTACAAGAGTGGATCTACCACGAGATCAAAGAGGCTAAACCTAGAAGCTAGCCTATGGTATGATTGTTGTTAGTCCTACGGACTAAAACCCTCGGTTTATATAGACACGGATAGGGTTAGGGTTACAGAGTCGGTTACAATGGTAGGAGATCTACATATCCGTATCGCCAAGCTTGCCTTCCATGCCAAGGAAAGTCGCATTCGGACACGGGACGAAGTCTTCAATCTTGTATCTTCATAGTCTTGGAGTCCGGCCGATGATGATAGTTCAGCTATCCGGACACCCCTAGTCGAGAACTCCCTCGGTAGCCTGAACCGGGCTTCAATGGCGATGAGTCCGTGGCGCATGTTGTCTTGACCTTTGCAAAGCGGGTTCTTCCTCGAATAATTTATAGAAGATTGTGAACACCGGGATAGTGTCGGCTCTGCAAAATAAATTCCACATACCACCGTAGAGAGAATAATATTACACAAGATCAATCTCTTGGCGTATTTTGTGGCGTGACCTCGCACCACTACCAAGCCTTTACTCAAATTGTTTTATTGTTCCACCTCGGTAGCGTTTAGCGGCGGTTTCCTTAGCACGTCTTGTCGAAGCGAGATCGTGTTCCCCTTATTCAGGATTCCAATCAATACGGACGTGGGTAACCCAACCACGCCATTGATTGTGGCGCTTAAGGAGATAGCGAGTTTTACCGGGCGGTGGGGACACATGTTTTGTCCGCCCATATAAGGGATAAGGATCCACCCTTTCACCTCGCCTTCTTCCTCCTTTGCTTATCCATTCCGTGCACTCGAGCTCTAGCGCCCAAGTCCACTTTCCTCCTCAACCTTCTCCAACCATGTCGGGAGCGGGAGGCGGATGGATGGCCTCCTCTCATCACGGAGGGCACATCACAAGACTGCGGGAGGCCGGATACTTGTCCGGCGATATCAACTGAAGACTTTGATATTCTGAAGACTTTCTGAAGACTTTGAAAGTGAAGAAATTGGTGTGACCTTGAAGACTTGGTATTCATTTGAGGAACACGAAGTGTGAAGACTTTTGTTTTCGTAGTTTCATTTTCTCTTTCTTGAGTCATAGGAAACACCGTCTTTGTTAAAGGGGTCGAGGAAATACTAAGGAAAAATTTCCATGTGATGCTCAACTAAAATCCTACACCTACCAATCCCTTGAGTGAAGCCTTTGGAAATCTCATACAGATTCAGTCAATTTCTTGATGATAGAGGCGAAGTTCTTACAGTATTTGAGAATTTGTTTTGTGAGGAGTTAGGAATTCGCATGTCTTGGATTGCCTACGATGAGAACATGATATACGAGGAATTTGAAGTCAAATTTCCAACCGTCGCTGTCTTCTTGGCATGGCTGTCCCAAAATATCTTATCCACCTAACGGTCATATCATTGAAGGGCATTTATGTCTTATCATGTCGGGCTGCTCCCTAGGCTATAAATAGCCTCCCCTACAACCACTAGCTGGTTGGCTTCTCGAGGAGAAACTTGACACTTGTCATTTGAGAGCAACCCATCCTCAGGGACTTTGGCGAAAATCATCAGTGAGGAAAAACTCAAAACCAAACCCCTACAAACCCAAAGTGATTGAGCATCCTTGAAGAGATTGATCTGCGTGGATCCGGCGCTTGTTACCTTTGAAGACTGTCCTTCTTCTAGGCGGTTAGGCGTCATGGTCTAGAAGCATCCAAGAGGAATTGTGGATCGCCAGTGACCAAGTCTGTGAAGGTTTGGAAGTCGCTGAAGACTTACCACAGTGATTGGACGAGGCTGTGTGATCTTATTTCAAGGAGAATACGGTGAGGACTTGGTGTCTTGAGCTGCATGCTCGGTGGTGGGTGTCGGGACTGTGTGTCCTCGAGTTTAAGTACTCGGCCGCTCCAACAGACGTACAAGCCCAGACAGCAGTTGGAACTGGTCTACCAAATCATTGTCTTCACCAACCTAACTGGTTCTATTTCCTCAACCCTTTCATTTCCTCATTCTTGTGTTGAGTGTTCATTCATATCTGTGTTTGAAGACTTTGGTGAAGGCTTTCTCTATTTCCTCAGTTCAATTTCTTGATCTGTTTGTCTTCATCTTGTGTTATCCTGTGATTACGCTTTGTGTACTCTGTGTTTGTCTTCATTTCATCATGATGACCATGCCGCATTCTCTTATGCTTACTTGAGTACTTATTCGCTGCAAGTAGTTCTTCACTTAGGAATTTCCTCACGGCAAATTCCTCATTGAAGAATTCATAAAAATGCCTATTCACCCCCTCTAGTCGATATAGCACTTTCAGTTTATCAAAGTACAATTTATATTTAAGCTCCCCTTCCTTGCCCTTAACAATAAAGTCATGCACTAGCATACTCTTATAATCTAAATAAGCACTAGGCAACAATTTTCTTCTTTCTCATAAAGCCTAATGGGTATGTTAAAATGTGCAGCTAGGTGCAAAGCATAAATACCTCCAAAGATGGGGCCTTTAATGCGGTTCAAACTTAAGCATTTAGCAATAATTCCGCCCATACTAATAGAGTTATCGAGGTATAAACCATGGAACAAAATGATAATATCAGGAACACTAAGGTTTCCACAGTTTCCGCGACCAATCAAGCAACGACTAGCAAATAAGGCAAAGTAGCGTAAAACAGGAAAATGTATGCTAGTGATTCTTGCATCGGAAACCTTCCTAGTTTCCCCCACAGTGATGGTGTTAATAAATTCTTCCACATGCTTACGATGTGGTTCTTCTAAGGTACCCTCAGAGGGTATTTTGCAAACCTTGCAAAATTCAGCTAATGGCATCTTCTTAACAACGTCATATAAATGAAACTCTACTGAAGGAGGTGATTCCTTAGGAAAATAGTAGAAGTTTTGCACAAAAGTATTAGTGAGTAAGAATCTTGATGGCGTTGGTAGCGGGACGAAGTCGGTGAGGCCAGCATTCTCAACCAATGAATAAAATCCTCATAAATTCGGCTTGTCTCAAGAAGTCATCGAAGGCCATTCACATGGCGGACCTCCATGATCTTGAGGCAAATTATATTTGGGCATATGTGCTTCTTCATTTTGTTTTTCCTTGAGCTTCGACTCGGCGAGCCCCTCAAAAGTCTCTTCATTATTTTCTGAAATAATCTAAAATTTTAGTAACTTCAAAAAAAGTGAACCAACTTCAATAAAATTGATAGCAACTACTCCTACAAGTGCCTAGAGCCTTAATCAAGCATTAGAACTACTTGGAACCATATAAATTTGACATGCAAGCTCAAGAGCATGGTCACCTATGCAACACAAATTTGCAAGAATAAAGCACTAGAACAAAAACTAATTGGACCAATGGAGGAGTCACATACCAAGGAACAATCTCCCCAAGCAGTTTGGTGAGAGGTGCTTTGAGCAAGGAGATCGAAAATCACATCAAAGTGAGCTGGAACTCGTGCTTGAGCCAGATATTCGTGTTTGTGGGAGGAAGAAGAAGAGGATGGGTGCAGGAATAACTGGAGGAGGGCCACCATGGGCCCACAGGCAGGCGCCCTCCACCCTCGTGGCGGTGGCAGCTCCCCGTGGTAATTTTGCACCATAAATCCTCAAATATTCGAAAAAATAATATTAAATTGGCATGGCATTTGGTGGACTTTTATTTTGGGGTATTTTATATTACCTGGATAAATCAGGAAACAGACAAAGGTTGTGCCTTCTAGTTTCATCATCTCATGATCATCAAAAGGAATCCACTAACAAGGTTGATCAAGTCTTGTTAACAAACTCATTCGAATAACATGGAACAGGAGAAATTTGAATAACACTATGTTACCTCAAGCGGGATATGCACATCCCTATAATAAGAATATCATATTTCTTCTTGGCGGTAGGAAGAGGAAATTCAAAACCTCAAATATAATCGATGGAATTTTTCCAATAGATTTGATACTATGAACTTGAGGTTGTTTCCTCGAGAAAGTGTACCATATGCTCATTACCATTAACATGAAAGGTGACATTGCCCTTGTTGCAATCAATAACAGCCCTGCGAGTATTGAGAAAAGGTCTTCCAAGAATAATAGACATACTATCGTCCTCGGGAATATCAAGAATAACAAAGTCCGTTAAAATAGTAACGTTAGCAACCTAGCAGGCACATCCTCACAAATACCGGGTATAGCAGTTGATTTATAAGCCATTTGCAAAGATATTTCAGTGGGTGTCAACTTATTCAAATCAAGTCTACGATATAAAGAGAGGCATAACACTAACACCGGCTCCAAGACCACATAAAGCAGTTTTAACATAATTTCTTCTAATGGAGCATGGTATAGTGGGCACTCCTGGATCTCCAAGTTTCTTTGGTATTCCACCCTTAAAAGTATAATTAGCAAGCATGGTGGAAATTTCAGCTTCCGGTATCTTTCTCTTATTGGTAATGATATCCTTCATATACTTAGCATAAGGATTTGTTTTGAGCACATCGAGTTAATCGCATACATAAAAGATAGGTCTAATCATTTCAACAAAGCGCTCAAAATCCTCGTCATCCTTTTTCTTGGATGGTTTGGGGGGAAAGGCATGGGTTTATGAACCCATGGTTCTCTTTCTTTACCATGTTTCCTAGGAACAAAGTCTCTCTTATCATAACGTTGATTCTTTGATTGTGAGTTATCAAGATCAACAACAGGTTCAACTTCTACATCATTATCATTACTAGGTTGAGCATCATCATGAACAACATCATTAACATTTTTGCTAGGTTCATGTTCATTACCAGATTGTGTTTCAGCATCAGAAATAGATATATTATTTGGATTCTCAGGTGGTTCAGCAATAGGTTCACTAGAAGTTTGCAAAGTCCTATCATTTTCTTTTCTTCCTTTTAGAATAACTAGGCCATCAATATTATTTCTCGAGAATCTTGCTCAATTCTCTTAGGGTGGCCTTGAGGATACAAAGGTTCTGAGTCATTCTTCCAGTTCTAGTAGCCACTCTAACAACATAATCATTTTCCTACTATTCATTTCATTGAGCAAATCATTTTGAGCCTTAAGTACTTGTTCTACTTGAGTGGTAACCATAGAAGCATGTTTGCTAATGAGTTTAAGTTCACATCTAACATTAGCCATATAATCACCCAAGTGTTTAATCATATAGGTATTTTGTTTTAATTGTCTAACAAAATAAGCATTAAAATTTTCTTGTTTGACAATAAAATTATCAAACTCATCAAGCATTGTCTAGCAGACTTATAGTGAGAATATCACCTTCATCAAATCTATAAAGAGAATTTACCTTTACTACCTGTGTCGGGTTATCAAGACCATGCGTTTCTTCAATAGGTAATGGATTAAGATCATATGTTTCTTCAACAGGCGGTAAAGTAAGACCATGTATTTCTTCAATAGGAGGTAAATTCTTAACATCTTCAGATTTAATACCTTTTTCTTTCATAGATTGCTTTGCCTCTTGCATATCTTCAGGACTGAGAAATAGAACACCCCTCTTCTTTAGAGTTGGTTTAGGAATAGGCTCAGTAGTTGGAGCAGGAGCTGGCTCAGGAAGTGCCCAATTATTTTCATTTGTCAACATATTATTCAATAGAATTTCAGCTTCATCCGGTGTTCTTTCCCTGAAAAGAGAACCATCACAACTATACAGGTAATCTCTGGAAGCATCGGTTAGTCCATTATAAAAGATATCAAGTATTTCATTTTTCTTAAGAGGATGATTAGGCAAAGCGTTAAGTAACTTGATAAGCCTCCCCCAAGCTTGTGGGAGACTCTCTTCTTCAATTTGCACAAAGTTGTATATTTCCTTTAAAGCAGCTTGTTTCTTATGAGCAGGGAAATATTTAGCAGAGAAGTAATAAATCATATCCTGGGGACTACGCACACAACCAGGATCTAGAGAATTAAACCATATCTTAGCATCACCCTTTAATGAGAACGGGAATATTTTAAGGATATAAAAGTAGCGAGATTTCTCATCATTAGTGAACAGGGTGGCTATATCATTTAATTTAGTAAGATGTGCCACAATAGTTTCGGAGTCATAGCCATGAAAAGGATCAGATTCAACCAAAGTAATTATATCAGGATCAACAGAGAATTCATAATCCTTATCGGGAACACAAATAGGTGAAGTAGCAAAAGCAGGGTCAGGTTTCATTCTATCTCTAAGAGATTCTTTACTCCATTTAACTAATAGCCTCTTAAGTTCGTTTCTATCTTTGCAGGCAAAAATAGCTGCAGAAGCTTCCATATCAAAAACATAACCCTCAGGAATAACAGGCATATCTTCATCATCAATTTCATCAACATTATCAGTTTCAATAATTTCTTTCTCTCTAGCCCTAGCAATTTGTTCATCAAGAAATTCACTAAGGGACACAGTAGTATCAAGCATAGAAGTAGTTTCATCATAATTATCATGCATAGAAGAAGTGGCATCATCAATAACATCGACATATCGAGCGAATAGCGAGAAGCGAGGTTTAGGTGTGCAAGCTTACTCATAACGAAGGTGAATCAAGTGCGAGCTAGATGGCAGTTCCTTACCTCCCTCGTAGTTGAGGGATAAATTTTTGTCTTAGCGTCTTTCATATTCTTCATAGTGTCCAGCAGATATAAATCCCAAGTGACTCAAAGAATAGAGCTATGCTCCCAGCATGGCGCTTGAAATTAGTCTTGATAAACCACAAGTGTAGGGGATCGCATAGCAGCTTTCGAGGGTAGAGTATTCAACCAAAATTTATTGATTCAACACAAGGGGAGCCAAAGAATATTCTCAAGTATTAGCAACTGAGTTGTCGGTTCAGCCACACTGGATAACTTAATATCTGCAGCAAAGGTATTTAGTAGCAAAGTAATATGATAGTAGTAGTAGCGGTAACAAAAAGTAATGAAAGCAAAAGTAATATTTTGGTGTTTTGTAATGATTATACAGATAACAACGAGAAAGTAAATAAGCGTAAACCCGTATATGGAAGCTCGTAGGCATTGGATCGGTGATGGATAATTATGCGGATGCGGTTCATCATGTAATGATCATAACATAGGGTGACACAGAACTAGCTCCAATTCATCAATGTAATGTAGGCATGTATTCGAATATAGTCATACGTGCTTATGGAAAAGAACTTGCATGACATCTTTTGTCCTACCCTCCGTGGCAGTGGGGTCCTAATGGAAACTAAGGGATATTAAGGCCTCCTTTTAATAGAGAACGGAACAAAGCATTAGCACAAAGTGAATACATGAACTCCTCAAACTATGGTCATCACCGAAGTATCCGATTATTGTCACTTGGGGTTGTCGGATCATAACACATAATAGGTGACTATAGACTTGCAAGATAGGATCGATAAAACACATATATTCATGAAAACATAATAAGTTCAGATCTGAAATCATGGCACTCGGGCCCTATGACAAGCATTAAGCATAGCAAAGTCATAGCAACATCAATCTCAGAACATAATGGATACTAGGGATCAAACCCTAACAAAACTAACTCGATTACATGATAGATCTCATCCAACCCATCACCATCCAGCAAGCCTACGATGGAATTACTCACGCATGGCGGTGAGCATCATGAAATTGGTGATGGAGGATGGTTGATGATGACAACGGTGACGAATCCCCCTCCGGAGCCCGAGCAGACTCGAGATCAGCCCTCCAGAGAGGTTTTAGGGCTTGGCGGCGGCTCTGTATCGTAAAGCGTGATGATTTCTTCTCCTTTATTTTTTCTCTCCAAAAGCAAATATATAGAGTTGGAGTTGGCGTCGGAGGAGCTCGGGGGCCACGAGGTGAGGCGCGTCCTAGAAGCGCGCCCCCACCTCGTGGACAGGTGTGGGGCCCTGGTCTTCATCTTTGGCAAGGATTTTTATTATTTTGACTAGATGTTCCGTGGAGTTTGAGGTCATTCGAGAACTTTTGTTTTACGCATAAAACAACATCATGGCAATTCTGCTGAAAACAACGTCAGTCCGGGTTAGTACCATTGAAATCATACAAGTTAGAGTCCAAAACAAGGGCAAAAGTGTTTGGAAAAGTAGATACGACGGAGACGTATCAGACACCTCGAACTGAAAACTCTCGAAGGCAGAGTGGCAGTTCAGCAAGCGACCATACTCCCGCGTAGACCCGCCGCCCGCGGTGAGTCCTTAACTCTTTTTTCTCTTTATTTGTCGGGTTCTGCTTTGCCGCCTGATCAGTCGGTCACGATGCAGATCCTCACATCCCGGCCGGGCAATAGCATACAGAGCAGGGTCATGAGTACCCGCTAGACCGGTCGATAAGTGAGGCGAGCGACCCGACTTGAGGCGGCGCTGTCGGTGAAGCTGTCCGGATCACGGGTTCCGGCAAAACCCTCAAGGTTCAAACACTAGGGTGCGCGCGAAGATTTCCTCCCTACCGATCTACGCCCTAGCTCACTAAGATATCGCGGACGAACTCGACGAACTTCATAACCTGAAAGACACAAGATGTATCTTGGTTGGGCCACCATTGTGGTGTAATACCCTACTCGGTGTGGTGGTGGTGGATTGCCTCTTGGGCTGATGATGAACAGTACAAAGGAAGAACAGCCTCCACGAGGTTGAGGTGTTCTTGTGCTTGTCGAACTTGTGTGGGTGAGATGCCTCTGAATCTGATGCCTCTCTTGTGGTGGCTAGCTCTACTTATATAGGCCTGATTCTCTCC
>JAHIAM010003338.1:0-23092 GCA_021605205.1 Aegilops longissima
TATATAAACCGGATGGCTTTAGTCGTGAGGACAACAATCACAACAACCCTTACAATCATACATAGGCTAGCTTCTAGGGTTTAGCCTCCTTGATCTAAATGGTAGATCCACTCTTGTAAACATCCACAATATCAATATCAATCAAGCGGGGCGTGAGGTTTTACCTCCATCAAGAGGGCCCGAACACAGGTAAACATCGTGTCCCTTGTCTCCTGTTACCATCCGCCTAGCGCCTGATTCGGGACCCCCTACCCGAGATCCGCGGTTTGACACCGACAACCATCCCTTCGTTTAATTCCTGCCTACATGCACCATCGATATATAGTAGTCTTCTCGGTGTCTCACGAACAAACACGTTCTCTCGATGTCGACTCCTCTCATGCGCACACACCTTCTCTTCTCTTTCTACGGGCCTTTTCTCTCTCGCACCCCATCGTTGGTGTTCTCTGCCATACACATCACCTCTCTGTGATGAAGCCACATACACTTAAATTACATCGCCACCAAAACCACACACACACACAGCCTTGCGCCCACCCTCCCCCCACACACGCACCCCCCACACACTAAGACTCAATCTCACACACACAGCACCCACCCCACCCCAGGACACACATGCACACTAAGACTCCATCTCACACTCCACATGCTCTAGGCGGAGCATTTGTTCCTACCACCCTTCATCCAACCTTACCCGTATGATAAACAATCAGCTTAATTTACTTGTATAGCATGGACAAATTCCACTTTACTTTAGTAGTTAGAAAACTTATCATCTCTACTCTTATAAAAAACCGAGTTGGTGATGATGGTGTGCGTGCCATCTTGTAATATAGACCATCCGATCTATATCGGCAGGATAGAAAGCAAACTATGATAATTTTACAAAGATACTCACCTCTCTCCACATCCTTATCTCCCACAACCTCATTGCTGAGCAATTAAAGGAAGTCTCAGGAACAATCTAGCATGGTGGCCGCTGCACGCCCTGCAGGCGTAATCCATCCCCATGCCTCCGCCCGATCCGACCACCGATTACCACCACGCTCCTCCTCCTCACCTTATGTCTCATCTTTCATTTTTTGATGAAATTCTCGAGATACCAGTTCTCTGATAAAATTCTCGAGATATCATTAGTTTTTACACATGGGATTACTCCTGCATGGGTCAATCACAACAGGTGTTTTGTAAAAAAATTCATATTGATGTTCCGTGCAATGCACGAACATCTTGCTTGTAATTATATAATGCAAATCACGAGCAAGAAGTGGCATTTTTTTACACAACCACGTTAACATGGCTACGTAAATCACTAGCTAAAGTGTAATACCATTATACTTATGTCCCGATGCAAAAGGATGAGTGCATTCCAAAGAGTAGAGTCGCTTTTACCGCACTCTGTCTCGAGAATATCACACACACACAAATTCGTGATGCCCTTAAGCGGAACACGTATGTTACAATTTGTGCACCAGTACTGCGTGATGGTGCGCATTTATTCAAGCAGACGGCGAACCCAAACGATAGCTGCATTCATTCCCCTCCACCGCCTCTTCTCTTGTCGCCCGTCGCCCGGTAGCCATGGCGACGAGAAGAGTAACGACTTCATGCATATACTCCCGTCGAATGGCGCTTTAATCTGGAAATTTTAGTGGTCATGCATGCATCTTTTGTCCTAGCACTCCTATATAAGGGTTGACGGTGGCTTCCCTGGGACGTCTTGTGGTGATGGAAGAGGAAGGAGAAGGGAAGCGGGCTGTGGGTAATGTCTTTACCACAATTTCTTAGGAAGCCCAGTGCAATAGTTGAGTAGTTTTGCAAACTACCGGTACTACTGAAACTGTTCAAAACCAATACTCCCTTGCCGCCGTGCTTCCAGCGTGAAAGCAGTCGTCGTCGTCTGGAAGCGTCGATGTCGCATTAATGCCCGGCGAGCGGGCGACCTCTCTGGCGCCCGGCTTTGAAGCAATGCGACGGCTGAGATCGCTTTGCTTCCAGTGCCTTGTATTTGCTCGCGTCGAGGCTGGCCATAGTTTGGATGAGTCTCCATCGTGGGGAGCCACACTAACTGCAATGATATGAATCATTCCATCTATGAAGAATACGTGGGGCTGGAACTACGAGACGGACATGTACCTAGGAGTGGACGTACGAACCTGAGTAATGTAGCGCAGTAAGTGAAGTACAAAGGCACAAATAGTATGAACATGCATGGCATATAGGCATTTGTCTACTACGTACCACTAAATGTTGTACGTGCAATGCACGGTGATGTTATGGTGTACGTGTCTAAGTACTCTACTACTACTATATTAATTGGAGGCACATATTAGGTTTTATATTTGTTTACGTGTATGCCCCGAGATCTTCCAACTAGACGTGTCTTTCTCTCTGGGTCGCACTTTGTATCGTTCATACCACTAGTACTACTACGTGTGGTCTTCGACCCAGAAGTGGAAGAAGTGGAGACACTCTACCACGCTGTTCATGTCCCACTCATTTCACTGACGTGTGGGACATCCAACACGTGTCGTGTTTGGAACTCCTTCGTCGTAAGAGTTGAAACGCTAGCATTCATCAGAAAAAAATCAGCAGTGATACTATACCACGCGGTTTCCTTGCTCCTCGATATCGGAAAGAATACTTCCTTTCGCCAACATGTGGGACGTCGACCATCTTGGTCCACTTGCCATGCACGCATAACTCCAAGGGAGAGTCACCGCGGTCGTCGCGCCGCAGTAATAATGACTAATGAGCCATCAAATCACAGGGCCGAACCTTTCCCACTATGAAGTTGCTCGGACGAAGGAACCATCATGACTTCGTTGAATTCCGCTTTTTGAAGAAAACTACTGTACCAGCAGTACTGCTAGCTACAATAGTTACTCCAGCAGAGGCCTCCTTTCGTTCATAGGATAGGAATTTTATAGGAATATGAAAATCATAGGAAGTGAGATGACATGCATCTCATTTCCTATAGAGAAAGAGATGCCATTTGATGCATAGGATAGGAATTTTCCATTGAGTCTAGGCTAATGTCTTTGGTAATTTGCTCTAAAAACTACAGTAGTAAATAGTAGTACGGTACATGCTCGTGCTGACACAGAACACACGCACTAACTACTACTAGTACTACTACTTCTCACATGCTGGCGGACACCGTCGTTCTCCTTCCGGCTTTGTCGTGACACCCACCATGCTTGGATCTCCGCCGACCTCTCCATGGCAAGCGCATCGTCCTCTTCTTTCTTGCGGCGGCAAGCCTCTCTTTCTTGAGTGCTTTAAACTTCTCTGCTCGCTCTGCTGCGGCTTTGGCCGCCTCTTGCTCTAGCCCATTTGGCCTTGGCAGCTTCAAATTCCGCGTAGGTGTGAGGTTGCAGTGGCGATGAACTCGAACTGCGGCGGGATGCTATCGCTTCCCTACCATTTTGTGTCTTGATCCGATGCAGTAGGCGGCGAACTCGGCGTGTCGGGATGGCATCGCTTCCTTACCAGTTAGTGTGCGGCGCGGTGGCATGAACGATGCTTGGTGAGAGCTCTAGGCTGGAGTGGCCAGACAACCGTATAGTGCATTGGTTTGTCAAGAGCTCAAGCACAGAAGACGAAGGAAATTTGGATTCCCCTTCAATCCTGGTCATTTATTACCGAGTAAAAATGCATTGGCGGTCATCGAACTTGTGTTGATAGCTCACTTTGATCATTATATTATACGTGATGCACACATTAGCGCACACTGTCCATAGAGGCAAGTAGCATGTACCCGTGCAGACACTCACGCTCACGCTGTGAAACCATGCTAATGCATGCATGTCACCCTCTCAATCAAAGTCCTGCTCATGGCGCAACGCAAACGGTGAGCGTCACCTGCGCGTCCCGGCGATGCCTGACATTACTGTTTAGACGTTTGATGGAGGCCTCCGTGAAAGCCGAACATATATTCACCTGGCTCAACACCAACGGTCATACTCGGGACTCGGCGCCTTGCTCATGTATATCGTCCATCCTGGCGACAATATATAAAACAGCCTAGCTACGAGAGGTACTATAGTGCGAAGTATGTACTATCGTGGCGACCGATCATAGTGCCACTGCACTGCGAGTGTTAATACGATCGATTAGTCCATTATTCTAAGTTATGTATGGTTGTGTGGTGTCTAATGGTGGTGCGTCGAAGGCTGGCTGGCGACAAGACCCGGATGCATGGGCGCTTGGTTGTCAATACATAGCGCATACACTTCAAGGCTCGTCATCCATGAGTTCACATTTTACCACCGCCCGGCGTCGGCCGCCTGGCCTGCAAAACCCTTCCGCCATGCTTGCGCTTCCGCTGAAAGCGGTCACCGTCTCTCTAGAATGTCAATGCCGCATTCACGGACTTAACTGCAGGTGCAGTTGGTGTGACAACGACATGCAGGCGGGCGCCCGTTGGGCCCACATCTCGATGACCGCACTGCGATTAAATCACGAAAAGCAACGTTCACATTCACGCCCGACGAACCTACTCCAGCGCCAGCCGTCTGCCGCGGCTCATTACCCTTCGCCCGCTATATTAACTTGAGCCCAAGCTCCCAGCCATAGCCAAAGACCCACACTCATTCTCCTCCGGTCCCTTCATACATGCGTCACCACTCCAACCACTGGCCTCTGGCGCTCAAAGCTCTCTTGGATGTACTTTCGGAGGAGCATCTGAAGGACATCGGCGCTCTGCTCGGCGTGCTCAAAGCTCTCTTGGGCGTACTACTCCTTGAGTGCGGAGCGAAGGAGATCGCCAGCTCCCCAGCCGCCATCCGTCGCCACTACCACAGTGGCTGGCGTCTTGTGGCGCAACCGGCAGCGAGAAGAGTAGTACAGTGGAGTCACCGCCGCTCTGGTCCCAGGAAGGCCACCGCTCCTCCACGGTCGATGCCCAGCTTGGTGGGATAAACATCGTGACCAATTAACCGCTTAGCGGCGGACGTGGGCGGAAATCTTGAACCTTATGCTCTGGAGGAGGAGGTTATCGGCGGATGAGGAGGAGGCAAAGGCAATGGCGGCTTTCTCGCTTTCATGGCCAAAACATGGTGGTGGTAGCGGCGATCGTTTAGATTAGGTTCTGATGGGTTTTAAATACGGTTTTGTGAAATATGTAATGAATTTCGTCTAGTTTGTAGGAAAAGTTTTGAGAATGTGTGAATTTCATCTGGTTAATTTGAAATTTGCTTTGTTTGCCGCAATTTAAGTCCGGTTAGTTCATATAGTTGTCGAAAGGTATGCGGGCAGCATTAGATGGCATCCATCATGTCCTCGGACAGATGCCGGTGTAAATTTGTGGGCCAGCGCTAGAGATTAACAGTGCTCCATTATTTGGCAGGGAATAGTTATCCCTCGGTCAAAATCAGATCCTCGTGTTTCGCACTCCTCCCAAGTAAGAGTGTAAACTCTTGCTTACATAAAAATTTAGCAACTGGACGACATTGTAGCATGTCATATCACTCAAACTAGCCCGCCTAACGCGCGGGAAAGCACCGCCCTCGTCATTTTGTTCTGGATTTCTATCGATCGATCGCACGAAAATGTTTTTCTTTACAAGTTTGAAAGAAAAGGCAGCACACTTACGACTCGTACGCGTCGCACCCCCGACAGTCCGTTTCGCACGCGGCTCACCAGAAGGGACACGCGTTGTCTTGCAATTTCACTGACATGTGGGATTGCAATTGAATAAACCGTTGATAGCCGAAATCTGATCGCTCGGTGGGCGTCGGCTGAGAAGAGAGAGAGACGGGGGAGGGAGAAGAGATCGCCCGCCCGCCGCACACGGACTCCAAGAAATATATGGTTATAATGTGAGGTGGGCCATGCGGGAGTCCGGACCTGTTCCAAGCCCTCCCCCTTAGACGCCAGCTGCCCGCATTCATAGCGAGTAGTACCAGTAAAATATTGGCCTATAAGCCCGCTTATGTGGAGGAGAGAGAGGCATTGACAAAGTCAAGGAGTGGGCTCTGCAAGAGCCCGTCTCTACGTGTTCCTAGGTATAAAAACTAATTCTAAAAAGAGGCATAGAAAACAATTGTGTCTAAAAAAGAAAGGTAAAAAACATTTGAGAGGAAATAGATAGAGAGAAAGTGAGAAAAAGTTGTAACATTTATAGCCAACCTTATAGTCAACACTATGGTAGTATTACATGAGGAAGGAGGGAGTGGTGCACATGCCAAGGCTGCCGTGTTTCACACTCCTCCGTCGTAACAGTGGAGATAATAGCTTTCATCAAAAGTAAACAGTGAATAATCGTTGCTCGTCCTCTATATCGAAAAAGAATACTTTCCATTCGCCGACATGTGGGACGTCGACCATCCTGGTCCACCTGCCATGCATAAAATTATCCTGGTCCACCCGGTCGTGTAGCATGGCCCAACCTTTCCGCTGTAAGTTGGTGGACGAAGGAACCATCATGACCTCACTGAATTCCGCTTCTTCAAGAAAACTTCTTTGTACCCACAATACTGCCACCACCGCGAAGGCTGGGCGACAACTGGACCACATCATATCCTTTGAAACCCACTAGGCCAAACTAGCCCGCCTAGGATTTGTACTCCCTACTGTTTGAAGTTAGTAGTACAAAGTTGAGTCATCTATTTTGGAATGGAGAGTCGTCTCTCTACTTCTATGATTTTGTGTTATGCGTCTTTGTACTTTTGCTACGATTTTCCTACCCTATGAACCAAATGAGGCATGAATGTATCCTTATCGACTATTATCGATCGATCACTAAGCCTACAATTTTAGGAGCTTGGGCTATTAGCGTCGGACGGATAAGTATAAGCGTACCACGAGCTCATCAGCCCCAACGTTTCTCTTGGTGAGTGTTTTGCAAGTACTATAGTTGGCACAGTAGCTAGCCTACTAACACCAAGAATCATCAAACAAGCCCTGCTGATATGATAAGCAGTTCGAACTTCTAAGCATGCGATATATTACATCAAAAGCTGGTGAGGATACATACATTTCCATAACTTTCGAGAGAGGTTGGCATGATTCACTATCAAACAAAAGTAGCAAGTACTGCCCACACAAGGCAGTGCACTAGCCCTAAGATGGTTTGGTAACACGCATCATTCGGTAATTAAACACGGGGCAATGCAAACTACCACGAAGGATTAAGCGCGACCAACTATTTCTTGTCATCGATCTCTTGGGCAATGACCACGATGCGGACAACGGCATGGGAATTGATCTGCAGGCGATGTCCACAGGAATGACCACGACGCCGGAATCAATCTACAGGCGTTGTCCATAGGATGGGCGGTGACATCGGAATCGATCTGCAGGCGATGTTAACAGGGACGAACCGCGACATCAAAAGCGATCTGCAGGCGTTGTCTACGGGCGGGCGCGACATCGGAATCATCAAGGACGTCCACCGGCACCTGCACAACCCTAACATATTAGCAAGCACATTGCAAATAATAAAAAACCACAACTATGGTAAGCCATTATTTTTTTCCTTGTGCAGCTCACCGGGGGATCCCATCCCTCCGGGGGCAATCTCCTCGTCCTCGATGGGGGCCATCACCTTGCCAGGGGAATACTGCTTCTCAATGGCGATTATCTCCTCAAACTTGACCTTGAGCCTCGCATAGGTGGCCATTAGAGTTTCTTGGGTAGGCACGGCGGGGCCCTTGCTGTTCTTCCAACTTTATTTGAGGAGCTCGTCTGCCAACGTCGTCAACTCTTTGGCAGTGCTTGTTTCTTGGAGTTCTTCGTCTCCATGGGTTGGCCCGCCAACATGGTCAACTCGTTGGTCGGTGCTCGCTTCACAGAATCGCTGTCTCGAGTGGGTTGTCCATGGTAACTCTTTGGCTAGTGCTCTAGGATCCATCAATGGTGACGGACAATAATCAATCGAAAGAAACCAAAATCATAATGAAAGCAGGGAAAAGAATAGGCTGTAAGAATTGGTGCGTAGCCATAAAAAAGAAGATTCTCGGAATGAAAATATAGCAGCATCTTGATTTGCCCACCTTTCCTTACGTCGGTATAGAGGAAAAATGGGAAAAGTGAGTAGCACAGGTGAGGTTTTCTTCGAAAGGGAGGAAGGAGCTTCAATGGCGTTTTAGTGAAATGATGGTTTGCCGTCAGTCCAACCGAGGCCACTTTACCACTTCTTGGTAAAGGTGGGTTTTGTGATATATGGATCATAGCGGCCACACCGGGGTGATCGGTGAGTCTCATTGTAGCACCTCGTTTGTGATTTGGTGGATGTACAGCGGGCCGGATGCTTTGATGTCCCATGTAGATAGGCGGCTAGTCATATAGGAGTGCTCAATATTGTGAACCGTGACCAAGGTGGAGAGGAAAGCAGAGAACTACGTAATTAATGCATGAGTTTAATTAGGGTAGTTTTGTTAGAAATCTGAGATACATTCCTCCAATCACAAAATGCCTTGGTTGATGAGATTTGAGACTTGAGCGATCTTGCAGCGGTGAAATCTCTAGAAAGGCAAATAACTCATTTCGGTTCTGAGGGCTATACTAGCAAGTACTAGTACTACAATTGTGGGCTCAAATAGTAATTTTGTCTCATGCAAGAGCACTGGCTATGTCGTGCTCCAAGGCTCCGCACCCGCCCCACCCTACACAAAAGGCGCCCACGTGAGCATTACGCAACAACCACTTCGGGTTGCGCTTGGCTCTTCGCCTCTTGAGAAGGCGAACAATGATGTTACTACTACTTCTACAGTAGTATCGAATCCACTGCTGCATGTCCGTCCTGCGCATGCGGGAGGGATAGCCACCTCGTGCATGGACGAGGGAGAAGGCGTGTAGTAGTAAAATCAAGCTTCTCCTCATAGTATGAGTTGTGCGACACATCATACTTGACCCCACATGGTTGCCTCTAAACTTGGCTGAAAGACCCATGATGTACAATACTCCATCTGCTGCAACCTCTAACATTCACCCCACCACAAATTAAAATATATATTCCTATCTTGACCAGATGAGCATGCAAACTAGAATCATCGGGATGTGGTAGGGCCACAAGATTATTTTAATAAAAAAAGCATGGAGCTGACCCCAGCGATTTTAAGCTTACGGGCATGGTACCGCTATCCTAGACTACTCTACACATGAAATTGCCACACGGCGTCCGGGCTGCGCTTGGCTCTTAGCCTCTTGAGGAAGTCGAACAATGATGGAGTACTAATGTAGTGGAGAGTACTACGGTATGCTTACGGCCATCGACACCGATTGAGCTGATGCATGTCCACAGCGTGCGGAGGGAAACATGTAGCGAGCAGCTTCTCCTAGTCTGCCGGCCACCACACTCATGGGCGAGGAGGGACACAACTTCATTGACTTACTACTCCTGCCTTTGCGTCTATGACGAGGTGGGCCCAGCAGGTCGATGGCCCACTGTCATGCAACAAAAACATGTCTTGATAAAGCGAGAGGCGTTGTAGTAATCAAACTTCTCGGTCTTGCACGAGTTGACACGACACATGAAAGCACTGCACTCGATATATTTCAATAATTTGCGTTTACCGATGCATTAGTTACTCCCTCCGTTCCTAAATATAAGTCTTTTTAGACATTTCAAATGGACTACAACATAGGGATGTATGTAGACATATTTTAGAGTGTAGATTCACTCATTTTGCTTCGTATGTAGTCACTTGTTGCAATCTCTAAAAAGACATATATTAGGAAACGGAGGGAGTACAAGTCATGCATGCATGCCGTGACTTTCATTTTGATACTTGCATGTGTTGATTTGATGCACCTTGCCAAATTTTGACTATAAATTTAACTAACCAAATGTTCATGCATGTCACAAAAATTACAGGCTGCTTGGATTGTGACTATGTTTGTCTTATGTTGCCACATTATTTTTGCCACACTTGCCTAACAGGTTGCTCAAATTGTTAGACCCACTTTGGCTTGCCTAAGGGAATCTTGCCACACTTCTTGTGTCTATGACATGTGGGGTTCACTGCTAATAAAAAATTCTTGTCTTAGGTGTAGCTAGAACAAAACACCCACCTAACTTGGTCAAATTTGCCTAAGGTGAGGTGTGACAAAGTGTGGCAATATGTGGCAAAAACCAAATAGCCCTACATCATTGAAAACTATGTTCAAATATGAATCAAGCGATATAATTTTTTGTTAGCATGCACTAATATTTTGTCGATTAAATCTTTGGTCAAAATTTGCACCAATTACAAAGGGGCCCAATAAATATTGTACTCTCACATTTTGTTTTGAGGATACTCCCACATACTCCATCCATTCCCAAATATAAGTCTTTTTAGAGATTCTAACAAGTGACTACATATGGAGCAAAATGAACGAATCCATACTTTAAAATATGTCTACATACATCTGTATGGTGTAGTCCATTTGAAATGTCTAAAAGGACTTATATTTAGGAAGCGGAGGAGTAGAAAATATAAATAATAATGCATGTTAGGGCAGTACGTTTAGATAATTTTAGCAGTGGGCTTGTTCACAATTTTACGAGGGTGGTTGTTCATTTAATGGAGGTCTTGTACCAGACTTGAGCGATACAAAAGCGACCAGGCACCTTGTAACACCACTTGGAATAAGAGGTAGCTATCTCAAAAACAATCAACAACTAAAAAAGCGGCGACAGCAGCACGTACACAATTTTAAGCGATTTTTTGATGGAGTGAAAAAAAAACTACCCCCTACGTATATATAGGCGAGACCTCGCGCTTGCTTGCTAGGGTTGCTCTATTCACACTCTCATCCTCTCGGATCTAAACAAGATAGCGGTGGTAACATTGTCTTTCTCCTTCAAAAAACTTTGTCTTTCTATCCTCACGCTGGTTCTGAGATCTAGGCGTATCCCCTCCGCGGTGAAGGGGGAGGGGGGCAACATTTAAGCCGTCATCGACGGCGAGGAGAGACCCACTGCCGGCCGCATCGTTATCTCTGGCGAGCACCCGGCAGGAGGTCCTTGATCCTTCCGTGCGTTGCCCTAGTGTGGCGGATCCGGCATCCACCGCCCACCTATCCACATCCGATCACCTTGGTATATCTTCCTTGAAACGCTGTCGATTGTCAAAACCGGCGGATCTCGGGTAGGGGTCCCGGCTGTGCGTCTAGGCGGATGGTAACGAGGAGACAAGGGGCACGATGTTTTACCCGAGTTGGGCCCTCTTGATGGAGGTAAAACCCTCGTCCTGCTTGATTGATATTGATATTGTGGATGTTTACAAGAGTGGATCTACCACGAGATCAAGGAGGCTAAACCTAGAAGCTAGCCTATGGTATGATTGTAAGGGTTGTTGTTGTCCCTCGGACTAGAGCCATCCGGTTTATATAGACACGGAGAGGGCTAGGGTTACATAGAGTCGGTTACAATGGTAGGAGATCTACATATCCGTGTCGTAAGCTTGCCTTCCACGCCAAGGAAAGCCCCATCCGGACAGGCGAAGTCTTCAATCTTGTATCTTCATAGTCTTGGAGTCGGTTGATGATGATAGTCCGGCCGATGATAGTCCGGCCGATGATGGTAATCCGGCCATCCGGACACCCCTAATCCGGGACTCCTCGGTAGCCCCAGACCAGGCTTCAATGGCGATAAGTCCAGCATGCGTGTAGTCTTGGTGTTGCAAGCGGGTTCTCCTTCAAGTTCTACGTACTGCGAGCGAGTGTCCAGCTTCCTCATCAATGTTGCGCGTCTTGGCTTCCACGACCAATAATGGCCTTCTTCCCGCGCGTCGCGAGCGTGAAAACCGAGGTGTCTTTTATGTTTTACCCCCTAGTTGTGCGAATAATCTGCCTATAAGGGAGGCAAGAATCCAGATCAAATCACCATCTTCCTCTACATAAATACTCATCGGGCGCTTCGACCAAGAATCCATTCCATCATGGACCGTCACGCGGCTCCTCTTCTCGCGCTCGGCCCTTTGCGGAGATTGGAGGAGATGCTCATTCCACACAACAAGCTGGTGAAGCTCCAAGTGGGGATATCTCCCTCCGGCCTTCATGGTTCGGTTCGAGCAGGCTGGCCACCTACAAGGTGGGAAGCAAGCGGAGGTTACCCGAATCCCAACAAAGGGAGTGGGTATGCTTTGTCCCCTATCGATAAGGGGCTCGGTTTCCTGTACATCCATTCCTCCATGGGCTCCAGAGTTCTCGGACTCGGCTTCATCACCTCACGCCCGCCTCAATCCTGCATATTGCGGGTTCGTAGCTCTTTGTGAGCTTTTCTGGGTGTCGAGCCCCACTGCTTGTTTGTGGAAGAGGTTGTTACGCCTTGTACCCGCTCTCACGAGGGTCCATATATCAAGTGGTGGCGCGAAATATGGCGCATGCGGGACGGATATCCATCCGAAACCCCTAAGAAAGCGCCGAAGGCGGCCTTGAATGGTTTTATATAGAAGGCGCTCCGCTGCGGATCCTGTTGGATCGGCCTCCGGAGTTCAGCAATGCTCCTCTGAAAAAGCCTTAGTTGGCGTCCATGAGCCCCATCGGAGGAAGACAAGGCGTCCATTATTTGATGGGCGAATAAGATTCTTGGCCCATGCGGGTTGACCATGATTGGAATCATGGCAACATGCATTCTGTGGGGTGCAGCCACTACAATCTGAGGCCACCCATGTGGGATTTCAGCGGGGAGGGCGATGCCACCGGTCATGGCGCAAAGGGCGGATTGGCCGAAGATCTGGTGGACGATCTTGTCGGCCTGTATAAGGGGAGAAGGAGGATTTCCTTGGACGAACCCGTTAAATGGGTTTTCCATGAATAATCCCGGCCTTGGGTAGCGAACACTCTGCGTGTCCGACCCGTGCCTTTCAAAACTTAAGTTTCTTATATTGTGTTCTTCTTTCGGCGCGAGGCTGCGCCGGACCGTGGAGGGCATGCTAAGTCCGGCTCCGCGGCCGAGGATCGAGAGAGATCCGGGATCCGGCCCCGAAGAGGATCCGGACATAAAGGTGGAGCTAATCGGCGGGGTGTTCCACCAGCTCAGCATGGACAATGCTTTGAAGTCGCCATCACGGCCGACTATCCCGGACTATATCCGGCTTCCCGGTGATTGCGGCGAAGCCCGACACGTCATTCCTTCCTTGCTTATTCGACCACCGTATATGATGGCGCTGTGCGGAGGCGCCCTAGAGGCGAAGCGAGCCAGCGGTGGCTGACCAACAAGGCGATTCGGACCGATGAAGGCGGAAGAGGGCGGCCTTGAGGTGAAGCGTCGCCGCAAAGGTGTAGCTCACAATTCAGTATTTGAAACAGCGTTCCTAAAGCGTTTGAGTGCTCATGACTTTTATAGGGAAAAAGCGTCCGCGGACTTCGGGCGTGGAAGTTTTCAATCAACCTCTACCAGCCGGGCTCCCGCTCACAGTGGGGAGGGCGGCGCAAAGCGCGAGCGGACGTTCCTCCGACGGAGGATGCCGACGAAGTGTCGCCACCAAGTGCGAGGTGGAAGTGCCACTGAATCACGGTGCCGCGGACAGTATTCGTGTGCGTGCTTCTCCCCGGCGTTGAATGCCTTTAACACGGGGGCAGCGCACCTTCGTGCTGCTCAAGATGGTTTTATCGAACCCGCGAGCGGTATGTAAAAGACATCGGGTGAAGAATTTAATAGTTATATATGCAGTAGCCCCGAGACTTAAAGTAGTTATATTAACTGATTTAAGGATCATATGAAACGTAGGATCTTACGAGAAGAATACCCAACTGTCTCGGGGCTGCAAGAGTGCAAGGCCCAACTTGAGGCCGCACTTTACAGCGCAAGAGAAGCGAGGACCTCTCACAGTAGCATTATTTTAGAAAGATAAGTAGCGTTTGGCCTTTGCAAGCTGAAAGAAAAAATAGCGTTGCAGTGCTGCGGACAAGATCCGGACAGGCAAGAACCTGCGCCAACTAAAGGCGGCGGGAGGTGCTGCATAAGGTGCAGCATGAAAGAACAAGCTCGAGGATGCCCATGCCCAGCTTGGAGAAGAGCTGAAAGCGTTCGGGCGAGCTGTCGGGCTCCGATAAGGAGAATCAGCGGCCGTCGCGGCATATATAGTAAGTGCTTGGCGAACTCCTTTGAAAAGAAGAGTTGGCGAGAAGTCAATTGATGAGAATATATGCGAGGTATGCTCACGGTGCGCCTGCGGAGAGATGCCCGTATCAGCGGGTGATCAACTTCGAATTGTTGCAAGCTGATCGAGCGAGTTGGCGGGCAATGGCGGCGTCATCCGGCGTTATGGCCAGCCTTCTCCTTACCCGAGGGTCTTGGGGAGCTTGCGGAGGCACAGGCCATGGTAAGGCAGCGGTACAAGAAGGCGGATCCCAACCACATGGCGAAGTCGGACTGTGGGGCCCGATGGGAAGGAGATCCTGTGAGTTTAGTATCTGACCAAGTGGAGTTGGCGCTAAATTTTCCCAACAGGACTGTAAATTAGACAACTTTGTTAGGCGGGATTGAGGAAGAATACAATCGGTCGATTTGACAATGTATTATAAAATGACATACAAAATGCCTTCTAGCGGATTGTAGATCGTTTGTCTTTGCCGACCTTTTAACCCGACCTCGGGACCCTAGAGTCGGGTGTGTCGAATACCTTCTCGGTTATGAAACAACGGGGTATGCATGGAGACAGGCGTAGGGGTCATCGGTGCTTTATCGGACAAGTGCCCAACTAGTTATGTTATATTACATGGGTAGTAAGAAACATCTTCGGGAGAATAGTTCCGTTAAGGGTTCCTTTCCTCTGGGGTGGCATGCCCTAAAGTGCATGTCGGACTCTGAAAAAGCAGAAAAACATCTGGGGGCAGATAAATAAGTGGATAAAAATCATCTTTTAAGTCACCGACCGAATATTCCCTTAAAACGCTAGCTTTCGGCTTCACCCGGTCGAGGTACACATCCGGCTGACCAGCGATAACAATCGCGAGGTGCTCCTTTACCTCCTAGCCGAACAATCGGGAGCGTAGGGGTAAGCACAGGAGCCGAGCAACCCAGCTTGGCCAAAACTTAAGTCATATCGATGCATATAATGGTGAATAAAAGGTACATGTGGAGGCTTGACACATGTCTTTGGGCATAAAGCCCGTATAATTAAGCTACGGTAAAAAAGCCCCGGTATAATAGTGCGGATAGCACATCAATTCTGTGTGACGTTGCGCAAGTAGGCCCTTTAAGGCTTGGATGAATAGGGTTGAGAAGAAAAAGATAAACAAAAGGCAGCTGAAGTAAAAAAAAAATTGGGCGGGGAAAGGGCGAACTCTTAGTCGGCGCTAGGCATAGAATCGTCGGAGGCGGGCTGCGTTCCATGGGTTCGGCTCGAGTCGGTTATCCGATGCATTTAGTAGGCGATGCGCTCCGCGGTCAGGACTTGATCGATGATGAAGGGCCTTCCCATTTGGGCTTGAGCTTGTCCTTTTTCTTGTCCGTGGCGTAGAACCAGTTCGCCAGCGTTGTAAGTCTTGGCCCGTACTTCTACCTTTGATATCTTGAGCCTGCTGCTTGATAGAATGCGGAGCGAGCCTTGGCGGCGTCGCGCTCTTCCTCAATGCGTCCAAGCTGTCCTGCCGATCAACTCGGCTTCTCTTTCTTCGTACATGCGCTTTTCGAGGTGAGTCATGAATGATGTCGCGAGGCAAAACTGCTTCTGCGCCGTATACCATAAAAATGGTGTGAATCCGGTAATACGGTTAGGCGTTGTCGCAGCCCCAGTCTGGTCGAGCTCCTCTACCCGGTCGTGTCAGATTTCGTGAGGACCGCACTAATGCAGGTTTGATGCGCTCATTATTAGACCATTTGCTCGTTCCACTTGACCGTTGGTTTGAGGATGATAGGCTGAGCGTAATCGAGCTTGATGCCCATATTTTTGCACCATGATTTAACCTCATCGGCGGTGAAGTTCGTGCCGTTATCGGTGATGATCTTTGTGGGGACACCATAGCGGTGTACTACCGGATATAAAGTCTATCACTGGTCCGGACTCTGCCGTTTTAAGCGGCTTGGCCTCTATCCATTTGGTGAATTTATCCACCATGACCAATAGGTACCTTTGCTTGTGGGTTCCCCTTTAAGTGGTCCAACCATGTCAAGCCCCGGACATGACGGCCAGGTAATGGGTATAGTTTTGAGGCGGTGGGTGGCATATAGCTCTGATTAGCAAAGAGGCGACAACCGCGCATCTTTGGACTAAGTCACGAGCATCTGCTCGGGCCGTCGGCGATAAAATCCTGTCGGAATGCCTTTCCTACAAGGGCCCGAGCTGCGGCGTGGTGTCCGCCTAGTCGGCATGAATTTCAGCCGGGAGGTTTCGCCCTTCCTCTTGGAGATACACCTTTGAAGGACTCGGTTGTGCTTTTCTTATAAAGTTCTCCCTCATAGACCTTGTAGGCTTTAGATCGCGGACAATGCAGCGGGCCTCATTTTGGTCTTGAGGAAGCTCCTGCCTAAGCAAGTAGGCGAGAATGGTTACATCCACGGGGCAATTACTGCCATTATGTCGTAGGCGGAAGGTGTTATGTCATCGGCTGAATCGCGGTTAGTGCGGCTTGTTCGGTTTGTTAGTTCGGACTCCTCTTCCCATAAATGCGGATGGCTTGAAGAGCCGTTCGGGAAAGATGTTAGGAGGGACAGCGTCGCGTTTTGCGCCAATGCGTGCGATCGTCGGCTGCTTGGTTATTATCCGGGCTCGTGATGGAATTCAAGTCCTTGAACGGGCTGACATTTTAGGACAGCGTTGCGATATGCTGCCATTTTGGATCTTTGGCGTCAAAGTCTCCGTTTATTTGGGATATTGCGAGGTTTGAATCGCGCACCTCTAGGCGTTGAATGCCCATGGAATTGCCATCCGGAGACCATGTAAAGGGCCTCGTATTACGGCTGCGTTGTTGGAGTCCGTGTACATTATCTGAAATGCGTATTGGACTGTGTCCCGGTCGGGGGCGTCAATCTGACCTTGACCCCAATCCGGCTAACATTTTAGAGCCGTCGAAGTGCATAATCAATTGGAGTATCGCCGTATTCTTTAGGGAGTTGACGGTCCATTCAGCGACAAAGTCAGCCAAAACTTGTGACTTTATAGCTCGCCGAGGTTTGTAAGATATATCAAATGGTAAGAGCTCAATGGCCCATTTGCAATCCTGCCCGTCGCGTCGCGATTGTTTATAATGTCGTTAAGTGGTACTTGAGGCCTTTGTTATCGAACACTCTTGAAAGTAGTGTCGGACTTCGGGATGCCATGAACACGCGTATGCTATCTTACGATAGTGCGGGTAGCAGGACTTGCGGGGGTTAACACAGTGGATCGTAGTATACTGGTTTTGAAGAGAATTTATGCCCTTCTTTTCTCGTTCGACAGCAGTACGCGCTTACAACTTGATGCGTAGCTGCGATGTATAACAACATTGGTTCGCCCGGGTTGGGGCAGCCGAGGACGGTTGTTGCCAATATGGCCTTTATTTCTTGAGTCGGCGGTGGCAGCATCCGTCCACTCGAAGTGTTGGTGCGCCTAAGGAGGCGATAGAGGGTAATGCCTTTTCTCCTAGGCGGAGATAAAGCGGCTTAAACCATACGCATCGATCAATTTTGTATTTGCTTGAGGTCTTTTGGGATATCTAGCTGTGTGAGCTCGGATCTTGGCTGGGTTTGCTTCAATTCCTCTACGGATCGATGAAGCCCATGACTTTCCGGTGATGCGAAAGCGCATTTTCGGATTCAGCTTGATGTCATATGCTCACGAGGTTGTCGAATGTGAGCCTCAAGTCGTCTACTAGAGTTTCGGCGTGTTTAGTTTTGGCGACTCGTCGTCTCGTATGCCTCTCTGTTTTGCCGATCTGGGTAGCGGACATATACGAATCATGCGCTGATATGTTGCGCGGCGTTTTTAAGTCGAAGGGCATCGTGTTGAAGCAGAATGGTCCATATGGAGTAATGAATGCCGTTGCGGCTTGATCCGCTACGCCATCTTGATTTGATGATAGCGGGATGTCGTCCGGGAAGCACAATGAATCGTGCCTGCGGTGGCATCGATGATTTGGTCGATCTTGGGGGAGGAAGGATCCTTTGGGCAGGCTTTATTTAGGTCTTTGAAATCGACACATAGGCGCGAGTTTGTCCTTCTTTGGTACCATTACCAGGTTTGCTAGCCAATCCGGATGCTTGATGTCTCTGATGAATCCGGCTTCCAATAGTTTGGCTAGCTCTTCTCCCATTGCTGTCTTTTGGGTTGGGAAAATCGTCGAAGAGCCTGTTTGGTGGCTTGAATCCTTTAGGATGTTTAGGCTGTGTTTACCAATCTGCGTGGGATTCGGGCATATCCGAGGGTGCCGGGCAAAAATGTCCCAATTTTCGAAGGAATTCTCGCGATCTGGCGTCTACATCGAGGGTTCAATTGTGCCCGATGGAGCCGTCTTTGTAAGAGTCCGTTAGGTGGACCTGGAATTTTACTATTTCATCTGCTGGTTTAAAGGAGGTGGACTTGGATCTCTTATCGAGTATCACATCGTCCCTATTCACCGTAGGCGCAGCGTGGTGAGTTCCTCTGCCGCTAGGGCTTGGATAGTGCCTCTAAGGCTAATGCGGCTGTCTTGTTTTGGTAGCGAGTGCTATGTCCGGATCACTAACGAGTGATTATTCCGCGGGCCCGGGCATTTTGAGCTTCATGTACCCGTAATGGAGTGCGGCTTGAAAAATTGTGAATGCCTCTCGTCCTAATATAGCGTGATATCCGCTGTTGAGCAGGGCCACTTGGGCGTGACTTCCGGATCTGTAATTGTCCGGTGAGCGAATACCACATCAGTGTGATTTTTCTGTGCAGTAGCGCCTCCGGCTAAGGATTATTCCTCTAAAGGTTGTGCTGCTTCGCTCAATCGGTTCGATCTATTTCCATTTTTGAAGGTTTCCTCGTAGATGAGGTTTAATCCGCTGCCGCCATCCATGAGGACTTTGTAAGTCGAAAGCCGTCTACTATTGGACTAAGTACCGGTCTTGGTGGAGCTCGGGCTGTCGAATTTAGGTTAAATCGCTGGCGTTGAAGGTGATGGCTGTGTCGCTCCATGGATTGGTTGTTGCTACTTGGTAGACTTGGCGAGGCTGCGGGTTATTCGTTTCGCATATTATTTGATCTGAAAGTCTCGAAGACTGTTGATACCGTACCGATGTTGTTGGAGTGGTTTTCGGGGCTAAAGCTCCTCTCCACTTTTGGCCACCTGCCGTAATATCCAACATGCTCGAAGGCTATGTGTTGGGCGGCGCCTTACATCTTGTGAATTTTACGAGGGTCCGCTAAGCCATCCCTCTAAATGCAGTTCCGTGCCCTTTATGGGGTTTTGCTTTTTGGTTTTGTATCTGGTGCTGAGTGTAATGCACCCTTTTGTTGCGGACTAGGGTTGTATTGGGGCGGATTGTCCCAAAACTTATTTTGGTTGTCAGGAAACTCTCCATCGCCTGATACTTTCGTACTATGGGCCTTGGTCGGCGAAGCGTGTAATTTCACGGACGGTGGTGGCGTTCAAGATTCCTCGTCCGTGCAATTATTGCAAAAAATTGAGATTGCGTTTTCCTCTCGGCAGTCCTTTATCCTGTCCATAACCGGGAGAATCGGCCCGATAGTGATGTCTTGTCTCGGCGGGCTCTTGCGGATTAGAGATAGATCGCATATATGCAGGCGGGTGGGTGGAATTAAGTCGGAACCCTACCCATCTCAAGGCTCGAAGGCGAGAAGTTTCAATTTGGAAGCTTGGATTCTGGGCGTTGTCCAGCGAGTGCAGTCGATGCGACTTTAAGTTCGGTGCTTGATCGAAGTCCGTCCCTCTGCGGGAATCCGGCATGGGGGTTGGGAGCGGACATGACTAGTTTTCAATATAGGAGAAGCGTCGCGCATTGTTCCTCTACCACTGCAAGCGTGGTGGGTGACTGGGAGAGTTAATCTCTCTCGGATCGGTTTAAGCCCAATCTGTTTGTGTGCATGGCGACTCCCGAGCGGCGATGCGATCAAGAGCTTCGTTCTGGACGAGAGCTCTATTGGATCCAACCGCTCGGCGAATTCGAGCTGGCGTGAAAATTGCTTTTGGCGACTTGAGAGGTCATTGTCGAGCGGTGGCGGACGGCGGTCATAAGAAAACCACCTAGCGGATAGTTTGGCGGCGGCCAAAGGCTCCTTTGGCGAAAATACCGTCCTTGAAGGCGGGAGGAGGCATCCTTCCTATCGGTGGCACGCAGAGGAACTCTCAATGAAAGCACCAATGTCGGTGTCAAAACCGGCGGATCTCGGGTAGGGGTCCCGAACTGTGCGTCTAGGCGGATGGTAACAGGAGACAAGGGACACGATGTTTTACCGAGTTGGGCCCTCTTGATGGAGGTAAAACCCTCGTCCTGCTTGATTGATATTGATATTGTGGATGTTTACAAGAGTGGATCTACCACGAGATCAAGGAGGCTAAACCCTAGAAGCTAGCCTATGGTATGATTATAAGGGTTGTTGTTGTCCTACGGACTAGAGCCATCCGGTTTATATAGACACGGAGAGGGCTAGGGTTACATAGAGTCGGTTACAATGGTAGGAGATCTACATATCCGTATCGCCAAGCTTGCCTTCCGCCAAGGAAAGTCCCATCCGGACCGCAGGCGAAGTCTTCAATCTTGTATCTTCATAGTCTTGGAGTCGGTTGATGATGATAGTCCGGCCGATGATAGTCCGGCCGATGATGGTAGTCCGGCCATCCGGACACCCCTAATCCTGTGCGTCTAGGCGGATGGTAACGGGAGACAAGGGACATGATGTTTTACCCAGTTGGGCCCTCTCGATGGAGGTAAAACCCTACTCTGCTTGATTAATATTGATGATATGGGTAGTACAGAGTAGATCTACCACGAGATCGAGAGAGGCTAAACCTAGAAGCTAGCCTATGGTATGATTGTTGTTAGTCCTCTGGACTAAAACCCTCTAGTTTATATAGACACCGGAGAGGTTAGGGTTACCACAGTGGGTTACAATGGAAGGAGATCTACATATCCATTATCACCAACCTTGCCTTCCGCAAGGAAAGTCCCATCCGGACACGGGATAGAGTCTTCAATCTTGTATCTTCATAGTCCGGAAGTCCAATTTGAGGGTTATAGTTGACTATCCGGACACCCCTAATCGGGACTCCCTCGGTAGCCCCGAACCAGGCTTCAATAGCGATGAGTCCGTGCGCATATTGTCTTGACATTGCAAAGGCGGGTTCTTCTCAAATTCCGTGTACACATTGAATAGTGTTCGGCTTTTGTGAATATTGCGCTCCTTGGCTTCCGCCCAATAATGGCCGTCTTCCACATGTCAAATGAATGTGAAAAGCCAGGGTGTTTTACTTTTACCCCCTAGCTGCGCCAAATAAGCTGCCTTATAAAGCAGCGAGGATTTAGATCCGAATCACACCATCTCCCCTTGCGAGCATTCATGGGCGCATCGGCAATCCATTCCATCATGGCGGTCGGCGCAACTCCTCCTCTCGCCACCCGGCCCTCGGCCTAGAGATTGGGGAGATGTTCCGTCCCACCAATGAGCTAGTGACACTCCAAACCAAAGTTTGTTCCCCAGCCTTCATGGTTACAGGTTCGAGCGGAATCACCACCTATAATGGCGGAAGCGGCGGAGGCGTCCCCAAAGGAGGCGGGTATGCCTTGTCCCTTACTTAATAAGAGGCTCAGATTTCCAATTCATCCGTTTCTCCGGGGCTCACGGAGTTCTCTGACCTCGGCTGGACAACCTTCGCTTTGCATCCATATTGCATATCGCGGGCTTCGTAGCCTTCTGCGAGCTGTTCTTGGCGTCGAGGCTCACTTGGCTGTGGAAGAAGCTGTTACGCCTTGTGCCCGTTCTCGGGAGAATTCGATATATCAAGTGGGCGAGGCGAACTATAGCGCATCGCCGGGACGGATATCTATCCGGAACCCCAAAGAAGGCATCCGAGAGGTGGCCTTGAGAATGGTTTTATATAGAAGATGTCCCCTGCCGGACCATGCGGATCGGCCTTCTGAGTTCAATAATGCTCCTTTGAAGAAGCGCCTAAGGCTGGCGCCACGGAGCCCTCGGAAGGAAAATGGCGGGGCGTCCTTTACGATGAGCGGATAAGATACTAGCTCATTCGGATGACCATGATCGGGGTCATGGCCACATGCATCATCTTGAGGTGCAGCCACTTGATATAGAGGCCACCCATGTGGGATTTCAATGGGAGGATGATGCCACCCTTCTGCGGCCGTGAGGGGCGGGATCGATTCTTTTCTGACGAAGGCCTTGTCGCATTATACAAGGGAGAAGGAGGATTTCCTCGCATCAATCCTGAGGCGGATTTTCTATATACGATCCTCCAAGCTGGGTAGCGGACACTTCTTCTGCCCATCCATTCCATATTCCGTAGTTAGGTACCCTATTACATGATTTTCACGCGAGGAATTGAGCGAGCTGTAAAGGATATGAACAGCCCTCCTCCACAACCGAGGATCGGAAAGGTCCCTCGATCCGGCCTCAAGAGGATCCGGACATATCCGTGGAAAGCTGATCGATGGCGTATTTACCAAGCTGAGCATCGACAATGCCTTGGTCGCCATTATGACGATTACCCCGGAATATTTCCAGCCTCACAGTGGCTGAGACGAAGTCCCAATACTTTGAAAATGATCCACCGTGCTTATCTTTGATCACCGTATATCAATGGCGTTTTTCACGGAGGCCCTTGAGGCGGAAGGCGAACTGCGGTGGCTAGCCAACAAGGGGCAACAAGGCCAAGCTGAAAAAAAGTGCAGTCAGTTGAGACACGGCGCGCGGTATGGCATGCGCCTTATTCCAGGTTTATTCCCGGAAGGTATACTAACGCTCGTGCTCTCTTCGGAAAAAAGCTCGCGGACTATACCGGAGGCTGCAATGTGAGCCTCCTGGCCAGGCTCAAAGCGAGGTCAGGCGGAGGCGAACACGAGGCGTCGTCGGACCTCCTCCGACGAGAGGATCTTGTGGACTACTCGCCACCAATTCGAGGTGGAGAGTTCCATGAATCGAAGCGTCGCGGACTGTTCTTCGTGGCGCATGTTTATCCCAAGAGGCATTGGTGTGGCGCCCTCGATGCGGCTATATCTCCCGTGTCGAAGCACGACTTA
>JAHIAM010003339.1:0-28733 GCA_021605205.1 Aegilops longissima
CTTAGGTATGTCCTGCTCCCGAATCTTTAAGCTGATGGTACCACGATCGCAAATCAATCTTGGAAAACACTTTAGCTCCTTGCAAACGATCAAACAGATCATTTATCATTTGTAGTGGGTACTTGTTCGTGATTGTTACTTCATTCAATCCACGATAATCAACAAGCATCCTTAACGATCCATCCTTCTTCTCCACTAACAAGACGGGTGATCCCCAAGGCGTAAGAACTTGGGCGATATAACCTTTATCCAACAGCTCCTTAATCTGCTTCTTGATTTCCGCCAAATCCTGTGCGGGCATCCCTGTATGGTCGCCGATATCGGGCCTGTTCTCGCAACAGCTCAATCAAAAATCAATGTCTCTATCCGTGGCATTCCGGCAATTCCTCAGAAATACATCAGATAATCCTTCACCACCGCACCTCTTCCTGCACAACCCGATAGGCAATTTACATGAGCTCTCCTCGGCTCATGCCGTGATACATACTTAATCCTTCTTCCTTCGATTGCTGCATCGGGCTGATCTTCAACCTCCTCCACATCAATGTGGTTCACCTGCCCCTGCTGAAAGGGTTTGGCTTCTTTCGTAGCTTCCATTTCCTCCTTGGCCTTGGGACACTCATTTGCATAATGTCCGGTCTTGGAACACTTGTAACAGGTGACATGGCTCAAGTCTTTCTTGGCTGGGGTTGTTGGTGTGGTCCGTTCGCCGTTGCTTCCTCCATTCCCATTACCATTCTTGTGGCCATTATGGTTGTGCTAACTACCTCCTCCATGGGTATGTCAAACCGAACTCCCCGCTTAGGGGTATAACGGGCTTCATTGGCCCGTAATTATACTTCCCTGCCCATACTTCCTCTTGTGGTTCTCAATTTGCTGTTGCTTTCCTTCAATCATGAGAGCACGGTCTACCAACTCCTGGTAGTTATTGAAACTTGCTACCATCAACTCGCATGCTTAATTCATCATTCAGTCCTTCCGTAAACTTCTCCCGCTTAGCTGCATCCGTAGCAACGCTATCCGGGGCATAACGTGCTAACTTACTAAAATCATCCACATACCGCCAACAGTCCTTCCTCCTTGGCGAAGTTGCGAAACTCACGCTTCTTCATGGCCATAGCTCCTGCTTTGAGACATGGGCGGTGCGGAAAGCTTGCTGAAACCGATCCCATGTGAAGGTGTCTAGAGGGTAAGTGGCTGTAAATTCTCCCACCATGCTGCTGCGGGTCCTTCAAGCTGGTGTGCAGCAAACTTCACCTTTTCTCCATCTCAGACATCCTGCAGTGGTCAACTCCTCCCTATCTTACGGAGCCAATCATCTGCTACAATCGCTCGGTGCTTTCGAATACACCGCGGATTCAGCCTAAGGAAACGAGTCAAATGATCCGCAGGTGGTGGTGGTGGGTTGTTGTTGTTGTTTCCTTGGTTCTGTACCAATGTTTGGATCAAAGTGTTCTGCTGCTGAATCAACTGGGTGATCTCTGGCGGGAAAAGAAACCCGGGGTCGCGTCTCGGAGGCATCTGCTGGGTTTAGAAAAGATGAGAAATTAAGAATAGAGTGAGGTCTAAGGAGAAACACTACCCAAATGCATATGAGCAAATGAACACAAAATCACTTCATTCACTTGAAACAAAGGGCTTACAACGATCTAACTATCGCAAAAGTGTGTGTACTATGATGTTTACATGGAGGTAATACTACTAATATGTGGGGGTCATCTACTAATTTGAACCGGTGGAAGACTCCATGATGTCTGCTCCAGCTTCGTCTTCAAAGTCGGGTTCACTTGGATCCGAATCGGTGTCGTCGATGATGATGTAGTTGCTCGGGTAGCCGACGATTTGTCTTCATTCTTGAGCGCCAATTTCTTCTTGAGTTCTTCAATCTCATACTTAAGATCGTTATTGTGTCTTGCTACAGCTATGATCTCGCCCATGTAATCCTTATGTAGACTTCAGTTCTCCTTCAAGTTCGATGATCCTTCCCTTTGCATTCTTCAACTCTATCATATCAATGCACATCTGGTTCTCCTGGCGTCGAATGTGCTGGTTTAACTCCTGGATGAAAGCTGCAATGGATCTGTCCTTCTTGGTGCTGACTATCTCCCATTGTTCATTCCGGCGTCCGCAAATCTGGTAGATGGTGTCCTTGAGGTCTTCTTGATAAACTTCTCCAATGCATCCCATGGTGATATGAGCTGCCATGCTCTTTCCCAGACTCCAGGTTGGTGCACTCAAAACACTATCTATAGGCTTGGTGATTGGGCGTAATGTCCTTCCCAAACATGAGCTTGAATCTTCCAGCGCTCCTCTTCTTCAAAGAGTGGAGTTGAAAGTCCGGTGAAGCTTGGTAGTCCAATGTTCAGGTACTTGGTGACTTCCTTCAAGTGAAAACCAAAAGGTGTGCCTTCATCAGGTTGGGCGACTTGATCTTGGCGCCCTTCATCCTAAAAGAGTAGAAAAGATGAGGAGTTAGAAAATGGGAAGAGAGTAGTGATCTGTGGTTTTAACTTAGTGGTCGTGTCTCTACGGTCGTGTGTGCTCGATACCTATCTCAGTAGCGACCCGACCAATGGATCAAGTCTCTCGTGCTCAGGTGTCATCCCCGGATCAAGAATCACGACACCACACAAGATTCAAGGATTTATAACAGAGTAGCAATCACACACTTATTACATCGCTTGCCCAAAAGAGGACTTATTATAATAAATATGGCTTAAGGCCATCTAATAACGATAACAGCGAAGACTTGGAAGATAAGTGAGTCCATCAACTCCAGCGGCATCATCGAGTATAGAACCACGACCTAAAGCACCTTACTCGTCAGTTCGAAAAGTCTCGCAACATGAAAAGTTGCAGCCAAAACGGGTCAGCACATGGAATATGTTGGCAATGTAATCGAAGGAAATATGCCCTAGAGGCAATAATAATGTTATTATTTATTTCTTATATCATGATAAATGTTTATTATTCATGCTAGAATTGTATTAACGGAAACATAATACATGTGTGAATACATAAACCTACAGAGTGTCACTAGTATGCCTCTATTTGACTAGCTCGTTAATCAAAGATGGTTATGTTTCCTAACCATGAACAAGGAGTTGTTATTTGATTAACGGATCACATCATTGGTTGAATGATCTGATTGACATGACCCATTCCATTAGCATAGCACCTGATCGTATAGTTTGTTGCTAGTGCTTTTCTTCATGACTTATACATGTTCCTATGACTATGAGATTATGCAACTCCCGCTTGCCCGAGGAACACTTTGGTGCTACCAAACGTCACAACGAATCGGGTGATTATAAAGGTACATCACAGGTGTCTCCGAAGGTACATGTTGGGTTGGCATATTTCGAGATTAGGATTTGTCACTCCGATTGTCGGAGAGGTATCTCTGGCCCTCTCGGTAATGCACATCACATAAGCCTTGCAAGCATTGCAACTAAATGTGTTAGTTGTGAGATGATGTATTACGGAACGAGAAAAGAGACTTGCCAAGAACGAGATTGAACTAGGTATTGATACCGACGATCGAATCTCGGGCAAGTAACATACCGATGACAAAGGAACAACGATGTTGTTATGCGGTCGACCGATAAAGATCTTCGAGAATATGTAGGAACCAATATGGGCATCCAGGTCCCGCTTATTGGTTATTGACCGAGAGGTGTCTCGGTCATGTCTACATAGTTCTCGAACCCGTAGGGTCCGCACGCTTAACGCTTCGGCGATGGTTATTATGAGTTTATATGATATTGATGTACCAAGGTTGTTCGAGTCCCGGATGAGATCACGGACATGACGAGGAGTCTCAAATGGTCGAGACATAAAGATTGATATATTGGAAGCCTATGTTTGACTCGGAATCACTCCGGTGAAATTGGGAATTTTACCGAGTACCGGGGTTACGGAACCTCCGGGGGTCAATGGGCCTTGATGGGCCTTAGTGGAAAGGAGGAAAGGGGCCCAAGTGCTGGTCAGACCTTCCCCCTTCCCTAGTCCTATTAGGACTAGGAGAAGGGTGACGCCTCTCTCCCTTCCCACTTGGCCAATCCTAGTTGGACTAGGATTGGGGAGGAATCCTACTCGGTGGGAGTAGGACTCCCTGCGCAGCCCTTGGTGGCCGCCAGCCCTCCCTTCCCTCCTTTATATACAGGGCAGAGGGCACCCCATGACACACAAGTTGATCATTGAGATCGCTCCTCAGCCGTGTGCGGTGCCCCTTCCACCAAACTACACCTCGAATATACCGCTGCGGAGCTTAGGCGGCCCCTGCGCCGTGGAACATCATCATCGCCACCACGCCGTCAGGTCGATTTAAACTCTCCTCAACACTCGGCTGGATCGGAGTTCGAGGGACGCCATCGAGCTGAACGTGTGCAGAACTCGGAGGTGCCGTGACGCTCGTACTTGGATCGGTTGGATCGGGAAGAAGTACGACTACTTCTCTACGCTGCGCCAACGCTTCCGCTGCTGGTCACGAGGGTACGAGACAACACTCTCATCTCGTTGCTATGCATCACCATGGTCTTGGCGTGATCGTAGGAAAATTTTTGAAATTACTACGCTCCCCAACAGTGGTATCGAGCCTGGTTTTATGCGTTGATGTCATATGCACGAGTAGAACACAAGTGAGTTGTGGGCGATACAAGTCATACTACCTACCAGCATGTCATACTTTGGTTCAGCGGTATTGTGAGATGAAGCGGCCGGACCGACATTACGCCAGACGCTTACGCGAGACTGGTTTCACCGCTGTGAGCACTCGTTGCTTAAAGGTGGTGGCGGGTGTCTGTCTCTCTCACTTTAGTTGAACTGAGTGGCTACGCCCGTCCTTGAGAAGGTTAAACGGAGTCTATTTGACGAAGTATCGCTGTGGTTTTGATGCGAGGTAAGAACGGTTCTTGCTCAGCCCGTAGCAGCCACGTAAAACTTGCAACAACAAAGTAGAGGACGCCTAACTTGTTTTTGCAGGCATGTTGTGATGTGATATGGTCAAGACGTGATGCTATATTTTATTGTATGAGATGATCATGTTTTGTAACCGAGTTATCGGCAATCGGCAGGAGCCATATGGTTGTCGCTTATTGTATGAAATGCAACGCCATGTAATTGCTTTACTTTATCACTAAGGAGTAGCGATAGTCGAGAAGCAATAGTTGGCGAGACGACAACGATGCTACGATGGAGATCAAGGTGTCGCGCCGGTGACGATGGTGATCATGGCGGTGCCGGAGATGGAGATCACAAGCACAAAATGATGATGGCCATATCATATCACTTATATTGATTGCATGTGATGTTAATCCTTTATGCATCTTATCTTGCTTTGATTGACGGTAGCATTATAAGATGATCCCTTACTAAATTATCAAGAAGTGTTCTCCCGAGTATGCACCGCTGCGAAAGTTCTTCGTGCTTTGAGACACCACGTGATGATCGGTGTGATAGGCTCTACGCTCAAATACAACGGTGCAAAACAGTTGCACACGCGAATACTCAGGTTATACTTGACGAGCTATGCATATAAGATATGACCTCGAACACGGAGACCGAAAGGTCGAGCGTGAATCATATAGTAGATATGATCTACATATTGATGTTCACCATTGAAACTACTCCATCACACGTGATGATCGGTCATGGTGTAGTTGATATGGATCACGCAATCACTTAGAGAATTGGAGGATATTTTCTAAGTGGGAGTTCTTAAGTAATATGATTAATTGAACTTAAATTTATCATGAACTTAGTACTGATAGTATCTTGCTTGTCTATGATGTGTAGATAGATGGCTCGTCTGTTGTTCCGTTGAATTTTAATGCGTTCCTTGAGAAAGCAAAGTTGAAAGATGATGGCAGCAATTACACGGACTGGGTCCGTAATTTGAGGATTATCCTTATTGCTGCACGGAAGAATTACGCCCTGGAAGCACCGTTAGGTGCCAGGCCTGGTGTAAGGGCTGCGCCAGGTTATGAACGTCCCGCAAAGCAAAGCTGATGACTACTCTATAGTTCAGTGTGCCATGCTTTACGGCTTAGAACCGGACTTCAACGTCGTTTTGAACACCATGGGGCATATGAGATGTTCCAGAGTTGAAGTTAATATTCAAGCGTAATGCCCGGATTGAGAGATATGAAGTCTCCAATAAGTTCTATAGCTGTAAAATGGAGGAGAACGGTTCACAAGGAGCATATACTCGTAATGTCGGATATAACAATCACTTGATTCAACTGGGAGTTAATCTTCCGGATGATTGCGCCATTGATGAATTCTCCAATCACGCCACCAAGCTACAAGAGCTTCGTGATGAACTATAATATGCAAGGGATGACCAAAACAATGCCCGAGCTCTTCGCGATGCTGAAAGTCATGGAGGTAGAAATCAAAAGGAGCATCAAGTGTTGATGGTTAACAAAACCACTAGTTTCAAGAAAAGGGCAAAGGAAAGAAAAGGAAACTTCAAAAGAGCGGCAAGCAAGTTGCTGATCAAGAGAAGAAACCCAAGTCTGGTCCTAAGCTCTGAAACTGAGTGCTTCTATTGCAAGCAGGCTGGTCATCGAAGCGGAACTGCCCCAAGTATTTGGCGGATAAGAAGGATGGCAAGGTTAACAAAGGTATATGTGATATACATGTTATTGATGTGTACCTTACTAATACTCGCAGTAGCACTGGTATTTGATACTGGTTCATTGCTAATATTTGCAACTCAAACAGGGCTACGGATTGCGTAAGATTGGCTAAGGACGAGGTGACAATGCGCGTGGGAAATGGTTCCAAAGTCGATGTGATCGCAATGGCACGCTACCTCTACATCTACCTTCGGATTAGTATTAGACCTAAATAATTGTTATTTAGTACCAGCGTTGAGCATGAACATTATATCTGGATCTTGTTTGATGCTAGACGGTTATTCATTTAAATCAGAGAATAATGGTTGTTCTATTTATATGAATAATATCTTTTATGGTCATGCACCATTGAAGAATGGTTTGTTTTACTTAATCTTGATAGTAGTGATACACATATTCATAATGTTGAAACCAAAAGATGCAGAGTTGATAATGATGGTGCAACTTATTTGTGGCATCGCCGCTTAGGTCATATCGTGTAAAGCGCATGAAGAAACTCCATACCGATGGACTTTTGGAGTCACTTGATTATGAATCACTTGGCACTTGCGAACCGTGCCTTATGGGCAAGATGACTAAAACACCGCTTCTCCGAACTATGGAGAGAGCAACAGATTTATTGGAAATCATACATACCGATGTATGTGGTCCAATGAATGTTGAGGCTCGTATGGCGGATATCGTTATTTTCTCACCTTCACAGATGATTTGAGCAGATATGGGTATATCTACTTAATGAAACACAAGTCTGAAACATTTGAAAAGTTCAAAGAATTTCAGAGTGAAGTGGAAAATCATCGTAACAAGAAAATAAAGTTTCTACGATCTGATCGTGGAGGAGAATATTTGAGTTACTGAGTTTGGCCTACATTTGAAACAATGCGGAATAGTTTCGCAACTTACGCCACCGGAACACCACAACGTAATGGTGTGTCCGAACGTCATGAATCGTATTTTATTAGATATGGTGCGATCTATGATGTCTCTTACTGATTTACCGCTATCGCTTTGGGGTTATGCTTTAGAGACGGCTACATTCACTTTAAATAGGGCACCATCTAAACCGCTGAGACGACGCCTTATGAACTGTGGTTTGGCAAGAAACCAAAGTTGTCGCTTTCTGAAAGTTTGGGGCTGCGATGCTTATGTGAAAAAGCTTCAACCTGATAAGCTCGAACCCAAATCGGAGAAATGTGTCTTCATAGGATACCCAAAGGAGACAGTTGGGTACACCTTCTATCACAGATCCGAAGGCAAGATTTTTGTTGCTAAATTCGAAACTTTTGAGAAAGAGTTTCTCACGAAAGAAGTGAGTGGGAGGAAAGTAGAACTTGATGAGATAATCTGTATCTACTCCCTTATTGAGAAGTAGTACATCACGTAAAACAGTTTCGTGACACCTACACCAAATAGGAGGAAGCTAATGATGATGATCATGAAACTTCAGATCAAATTTCTACAGAACTTCAGAGATCAACCAGAGCAAGATCCGCACTGAGTGGTACGGTAATCCTATTTTGGAAGTCATGTTCTTTGGAACATGATGAACCTACGAACTATGAAGAAGCGATGGTGAGCCCAGATTCCACAAAATGGCTTGAGGCCATGAAATCTGAGATGGGATCCATGTATGAGAACAAAGTATGGACTTTGGTTGACTTGCCCGATGATCGGCAAGCAATTGAGAATAAATGGATCTTCAAGAAGAAGACTGACGCTGATGGTAATGTTATCGTTTATAAAGCTCGACTTGTTGCAAAAGGTTTTCGACAAGTTCAAGGGATTGACTACGATGAGACCTTCTCACCCATAGCGATGCTTAAGTCCGTCCGAATCATGTTAGCAATTGCCGATTTTATGATTATGAAATTTGGCAAATGGATGTTAAAACTGCATTCTGAATGGATTTCGGAAGAAGAGTTGTATATGATGCAACCAGAAGGTTTTGTCGATCCAAAGGAGCTAACAAAGTGTGCAAGCTCCAGCGATCCATTTATGGACTGGTGCAAGCCTCTCGGAGTTGGAATAAACGCTTTGATAGTGTGATCAAAGCATTTGGTTTTATACAGACTTTTGGAGAAGCCTGTATTTACAAGAAAGTGAGTGGGAGCTCAGAGCATTTCGATATTATATGTGGATGACATATTATTGATCGGAAATGATATAGAATTTCTGGATAGCATAAAGGGATACTTGAATAAGAGTTTTTCGATGAAAGACCTCGTGAAGCTGCTTACATATTGGGCATTAAGATCTATAGAGATAGATCAAGACGCTTAATAGGACTTTCACAAAGCACATACCTTGATAAAGTTTTGAAAAGTTCAAATGGATCAGGCAAAGAAAGGGTTCTTGCCGGTATTACAAGGTGTGAAGTTGAGTAAGACTCAATGCCCGACCACCGCAGAAGATAGAGAGAAAATGAAAGATGTTCCTATGCTTCAGCCATAGGCTCTATCATGTATGCAATGCTGTGTACCAGACCTGATGTGTGCCTTGCTGTAAGTTTAGCAGCAGGTACCAAAGTAATCCAGAGTGGATCATCGACAGCGGTTAAGAACATCCTTAAGTACTTGAGAAGAACTAAGGATATGTTTCTCATTTATGGCGGTGACAAAGAGCTCGTCAGAACGGTTACGCCGATGCAAGTTTTGACACTGATCCGGACGATTCTAAATCGCAAACCGGATACGTATTTACATTAAACGGTGGAGCTGTCGGTTGGTGCAGTTCCAAACAAAGCGCCGCTATGGATCTACATGTGAAGTTGAGTACATAGCTGCTTCGAAGCAGCTAATGAAGGAGTCTGGATGAAGGAGTTCATAACCGATCTAGGTGTTGTACCTAGTGTATCGGGTCCAATGAAAATCTTTTGTGACAATATGGTGCAATTGCCTTGGCAAAGGAATCCAGATTTCACAAGAGAACCAAGCACATCAAAAGACGCCTCAACTCCATCCGGATTTGGTCAGTGGGAGACATAGAGATATGCAAGATACATACGGATCTGAATGTTGCAGACCGCTGACTAAGCCTCTTCCACGAGCAAAACATGATCAGCACCAAGACTCCATGGGTGTTAGAATCATTACCGTAATCTAGATTATTGACTCTAGTGCAAGTGGGAGACTCAAGGAAATATGCCCTAGAGGCAATAATAATGTTATTATTTATTTCCTTATATCATGATAAATGTTTATTATTCATGCTAGAATTGTATTAACCGGAAACATAATACATGTATGAATACATAAACCCACAGAGTGTCACTAGTATGCCACTACTTGACTAGCTCGTTAATCAAAGATGGTTATGTTTCCTAACCATGAACAAGGAGTTGTTATTTGATTAACGGGATCACATCATTGGTTGAATGATCTGATTGACATGACCCATTCCATTAGCATAGCACCTGATCGTATAGTTTGTTGCTAGTGCTTTTCTTCATGACTTATACATGTTCCTATGACTATGAGATTATGCAACTCCGCTTGCCCGAGGAACACTTTGGTGCTACCAAACGTCACAACGAATCGGGTGATTATAAAGGTACATTACAGGTGTCTCCGAAGGTACATGTTGGGTTGGCATATTTCGAGATTAGGATTTGTCACTCCGATTGTCGGAGAGGTATCTCTGGGCCCTCTCGGTAATGCACATCACATAAGCCTTGCAAGCATTGCAACTAAATGTGTTAGTTGTGAGATGATGTATTACGGAACGAGAAAAGAGACTTGCCAAGAACGAGATTGAACTAGGTATTGGATACCGACGATCGAATCTCGGGCAAGTAACATACCGATGACAAAGGGAACAACGATGTTGTTATGCGGTCCGACCGATAAAGATCTTCGAGAATATGTAGGAACCAATATGGGCATCCAGGTCCCGCTATTGGTTATTGACCGAGAGGTGTCTCGGTCATGTCTACATAGTTCTCGAACCCGTAGGGTCCGCACGCTTAACGCTTCGATGATGCTTATTATGAGTTTATATGATATTGATGTACCAAGGTTGTTCGAGTCCCGGATGAGATCACGGACATGACGAGGAGTCTCAAATGGTCGAGACGTAAAGATTGATATATTGGAAGCCTATGTTTGACTCCGAATCACTCCGGTGAAATTGGGAATTTTACCGAGTACCGGGGTTACGGAACCTCCCGGGGTCAATGGGCCTTGATGGGCCTTAGTGGAAAGGAGGAAAGGGGCCCAAGTGCTGGTCACCTTTCCCCTTCCCTAGTCCTATTAGGACTAGGAGAAGGGGTGGCGCCCTCTCTCCCTTCCCACTTGGCCAATCCTAGTTGGACTAGGATTGGGGAGGAATCCTACTCCGGTGGGAGTAGGACTCCCTGCGCAGCCCTTGGTGGCCGGCCAGCCCTCCCCTTCCCTCCTTATATACAGGGCAGAGGGCACCCCATGACACACAAGTTGATCATTGAGATCGCTCTTCGCCGCAGCGGTGCCCCTTCCACCAAACTACACCTCGAATATACTGTCATGAGCTTAGGCGAAGCCCTCGCGCCGTGGAACATCATCATCGCCACCACGCCGTCAGGTCGACGAAACTCTCCTCAACACTCGGCTGGATCGGAGTTCGAGGGACGCCATCGAGCTGAACGTGTGCAGAACTCGGAGGTGCCGACGCTCGGTACTTGGATCGTTGGATCGGGAAGAAGTACGACTACTTCCTCTACGCTATGTCAACGCTTCGCTGTTGGTCTACGAGGGCACGAGACAACACTCTCATCTCGTTGCTATGCATCACCATGGTCTTGCGTGATCGTAGGAAATTTTTTGAAATTACTACGTTCCCCAACAGTAACACATAGAGAATAATGGATGATAAGCCTGTACTGCATGCATATGTGGCTGGTGGAAAAGCTCTACGGTTACAGTTTTGCATAAAGCCAGTTTTTCCCTACTGCAAAGGAATAAATTTATTTAACTATCATGGTGGTTGTTAAACATTGAGAATGGTTGACAGCATCCTCAATCCCAATTAAAAGTACTCATTAACAAACCCAGCAATATTAAATTAGAGTAACATGTTGAGATTCACATGATATTCAAGTACTAGATACTCAAGATGTCCATAACCGGGGACACGGCTAATCATGATTAGTTTATACACTATGCAGAGGTTTATGACTTTTCCCCACAAGACTCGATCGCCTCCGCTTGGTTTCTCGTGACTACATGGTGTTTGAGAGACGGATGACCGAGACATAGTTTTTGAAGCGCTTGCACCTTACGATGGGTAGACCGTACCACCTACAACCCCTACATCAGCTAGTCTACCACTGTAAGAGTTCACACGACTTAATCAACTATGCCAGAGCCCATAATGGCTTGTGGCTGCACACGTAAGTTACTAGTATGAATTATCTTATGATCCCTTTGAGCCTGGGTGGCGGTCCGAAGAAAAACAGGTAAGTCCTGATAGAAACCAGGTGCCTCAATCCACCCAGATGTGTGTTTAAGTTGCCACCTTAAATAAACCATTAATTTAACAATCTCACATCTGTCATGGAATACACTCACCCAATCCACGTCTACTAGCATAGCATAGCATAATAAGCAAACGTAGAAGTAACTCCCAAGGTTTCATAAGTAAAACAGGTAATAGGTACTACCTCATCTACTTCCCATCCCACAATTTAATTAGATCCTAATCACGCAAGTGTTTGAGGATTGATCTAATGCATAAAAACTGGGTGGAAGAAAAGATATGATCAAGTGTTACTTGCCTTGCTGATGATCCGCGAGACCTAGAGACTCGAAGTAACAAGCGGCGCACTCCGGGTGATCTATCGCAGACAAACAACAAGCATACAATAAGTACTCATCTAATGCAAGGGTAAATCTCGAATAAAAGATCTAACCAGAAAGTTCAACTTAAGAACCCTGGTTGCAAAAAGAATCGAATCAAATAAAGCAACGAAAGTCAAACGACGAAAGAAAACAACTCGGTTCTAGCAAGTTGAAACTAAGTCAAATTTTACAGTAGCAAAACTTTGTTTAAGTTGATTAGTCGGAACGGCGGTTTTGAAACGAAACTCCAGGCGCTTGAATCACCTGATTCCGATAAACGAGCGAGAAGATAAACTAGAAAGAAAATCGGATTTGAAATCGCTATCAGAAAAATAGCGGAATAAATCCGATGAGAAAGAAAACGACGAACGGTTGAACGAACGGACGTTCATTAACCGAAGCAAACCGGTGATCACGTTCGTTAGGACGAACGGTCCGGCTAATGCTTGTTAAACAAAACCGGAAAGAAAAACCGGCGAGAAAAACCGATCTAGGGTTTCGGAAAGAAGACCGAAACGAGAACCGATCTAGAAAACCGGAACGGAGATCGGAACGGAAATCGGAACGATTTACGAAAATCCGAACCGAGGAAATCGGAACGGAAATCGGAACGATTTACGAAAATCCGAACTGAGAAAAGGTGACGCGGCGCGGGGCTAGTACCTCTAAGAGGCGAGGGGCTCCGGCGGCGGCGGCGTTGGGTGGCGGCGGCGGAGTAGGGCGGCGGCGCTGGTGAGGGGCGGCGGCGGCGGCACTTGGCGGTGGCGGGTGGCGGCGGTGTAGGCGGCGGAGGAGAGGAGAGGAGAGGAGAAGGTTTGATGTGTTAGAGGGGGGTGCTTGGGTATTTATATTGGGGAGGGAGGTTTTTGCTTGGGGTAGGGACAAGAAATAGACTAGGATTAGGAAACAAAGAGGAAAAGATCTAGAAACAAATACGAAACGGAAGTAGGACAAGAGTCCTACTAGGATTTGGAAAAGGAGCGGCGGCTCCTCGGCTCCTCAGGCGGGCGTGCGATGGCCTTGGCTGGCGGTGGCTTGGGCCTTTGGCCCAAGGCGCTGAGGTTTTTTTAAACGGTCTCATGGCAGAAAAATAAATAAAAAATCTAAACGAACTCCAAAATTAATAAAGTAAACTTTCCCGACTCCTAAAAATGAGTCTAACAAAATGAAATTTGCTCGGGCCAAAATGCAATTTTGAAAACACGATTTTTCCTAAGGCAAATAAACTCCGAGAAAAATTCAAAATTTGATTTATTTATTAAATCTTCATTTTCCTAAATTTCGGAAAGTCATATTATTCCCTCTCTTATTTTTGATATTGGAAAAATATTTGAAGATAAAATAAATAAATCCCATGATCCTCTTTTCATAGTTTTGAGAGAACTCAATACGTAAAATTTCAAATCTCCAACTCTCTCTCGAGGGTCCTTGAGTTGCGTGAAATTTCTAGAATCAACAAAATGCAAGAAAATATGATATGCATGATGATCTAATGTATAACATTCCAAATTGAAAATTTGGGATGTTACAAACCTACCTCTTAAGATGAATCTAAGCCCTCGAGATTCGGGTTGGCTACAAAATCTTCTTCTCTTTCCCAGGTGGCTTCATCCTCAGTGTGGTGGCTCCACTGAACCTTGCAAAACTTGATAACCTTGCTGCGAGTAACTCTGCTGGCATATTCGAGAATCTGACTGGTTTCTCCTCATATGTTAAATCATCCTTCAACTGAATTGCTTCAAGTGGCATCGTATCTCTTAGCGTATCTCCGCTATCTCGGAGTGACATTTCTTTAGCTGAGAAACATGGAATACATCATGAACTCTTGACAGTCCTTCCGTAATTCCAACTTATAGCGACTTCTCCCATGCGCTGCAAAATCCTATATGGTCCAACTAAACGGGCGCCAATTTTCCTTTAACTCCAAATCGCTAACTCCTCAAGTGGGGATACTCTAAGATAAACTCTGTCTCCAACTTCATATTCTATCGCCTTTATGCTTTTGAATCCGCATAGCTTTTCCGTCTGGACTGGGCTACCTTGAGCCTATCGCGAATCAACTTAACTTTCTGTTCGACTCCTTAATCAAATCTGGTCCAAACAATCGACGGTCTCCAACTTCGCCCCATGATAAAGGTGTCCTACACCTCCTTCCGCATAAGGCCTCGAAGGTGCCATCTTCAAGCTGGTTTGGTAACTGTTCTTATAAGAAAACTCTGCATACGGCAAGTTATCGTCCCAACTAGATCCATAATCTAGTGCACAAGCTCTCAAAGATATCCTCCAAAATCTGATTGACTCTCTCACCTGTCCATCTGTCGTGGGTGGAAAGCTGTCATCAATTCCAGCCTGGTTCCCAGCGTTTCATGCAACTGATTCCAAAACTTTGAGGTAAATTGAGTTCCTCTATCGATACGATACTCCTCGAACTCCGTGCAAACACACAATTCTGGTCATGTATATCTTTGCCAACTTAGCACTGCTATAGGTAGTCTTGATGGAATGAAATGCGCTACCTTCGCAAGCGCTCGACTATAACCCAAATCGAATCATAGCCTGAACGAGTCTTTGGCAAACCCGTGATGAAATCCATGCCTAGTTTATCCCACTTCCATTCGGTATCGGCAATGGCTGCAATAATCCTGCTGGCTTCGATGTTCGCCTTCACTCTTTGACATACATCACAAACTGCTACATACTCGCAATATCCTTCTTCATTCCGTCCACCGAACGTTTCCTTCAAATCCAAATACATTTTGGTATTTCTGGGTGAATCGAGTAGGGTGAATCATGTGCCTCTTGCAAAATCAACTTCACGATCTCCGGTCATTTGGCACATAAACACGGTCCTCAAACCATAGGGTATCGTGCTCATCCTCATGAAATCCTTAGCTTTTCCTTCGCTCATTTTCTCCTTTATAGAGGCAACTTCCTTATCTGCCTTTTGAGCTTCTCTGATTTTGTCCATCAACGAGACTGAATCTCCAATGCTGCTACATAGCCTCTTGGAACTAATTCCAAACATAGCTCTCGAAGGTCTTCGGCTAACTCCTTGGGTATTCCTCCCAACATTAGTGTATTGACATGGCTCTTACGGCTCAATGCGTCTGCTACAACGTTAGCCTTCCCGGGATGATAATGCAATCTCATATCGTAATCCTTGATAAGTTCCAACCATCTCCTTTGTCTAAGGTTTAATTCCTTCTGCGTGAATATGTACTTCAAACTCTTGTGATCCGTGTACACCTCACAATGATTTCCAATGAGAAAATGTCTCTATGTCTTCAATGCGTAATAACGGCTCCTAACTCCAAATCATGTGTGGCATAATTTAATTCATGAGGTTTCAGTTGTCGTGAATCATACTGAAACAACTCTTCCTTCCTGCATAAGCACTGCTCCAAGTCCTCGACGTGAAGCATCGCAATACACCTCATAATCCTTGGTATGATCTCGCAAAATTAACCTTGGTGAGGTAACCAATCTTTTCTTCAACTCATGAAAACTTGCCTCACAATCCTCAGTCCATATGAACTTGGTATCCTTCTTCAACAATTCCGCCATAGGCTTTGCAATCGTTGAGAAATTCTCAATGAATCTCCGGTAGTATCCTGTGAGTCCAAGAAAACTCCGGATCTCTCCCACCGTCGCTGGTGCTTCCCATTTGGTTACGGTCTCAACCTTTGTGGGGTCAACTGCTATCCCTTCTCCGGATATAACATGTCCAAGAAATCCAACTTCCTTTAGTTAAAACTCACATTTGCTGAACTTGGCGATAACTGATGTTCCTCGGTTTCTCCAAAACCAATCGCAAATGTTCCTTATGTTCTTCTTCATTCTTCGAGAAAACCAAAATATCATCAATGAACACCACTTATTTAACTTATCCAAAAACTCCATAAACACTTTGTTCATCAGGTTCATGAAATAGGCTGGCGCGTTAGTCAGTTCAAATGACATAACGGTGTACTCATACAGTCCATATCTCGTGGTAAATGCTGTCTTAGGTATGTCCTGCTCCCGAATCTTTAACTGATGGTACCCTGATCGCAAATCGATCTTGGAAAACACTTTAGCTCCTTGCAAACGATCAAACAGATCATTTATCATTTGTAGTGGGTACTTGTTCGTGATTGTTACTTCATTCAATCCACGATAATCAACAAGCATCCTTAACGATCCATCCTTCTTCTCCACTAACAGTACGGGTGATCCCCAAGGCGAAGAACTTGGGCGATATAACCTTTATCCAACAGCTCCTTAATCTGCTTCTTGATTTCCGCCAAATCCCGTGCGGGCATCCTGTATGGTCGCCTCGATATCGGGCCTGTTCTCGCAACAGCTCAATCAAAAATCAATGTCTCTATCCGTGGCATTCTGGCAATTCCTCAGAAATACATCAGGATAATCCTTCACCACCGCACCTCTTCCTGCACAACTCCCGATAGGCAATTTACATGAGCTCTCCTCGGCTCATGCCGTGATACATACTTAATCCTTCTTCCTTCGATTCTTGATCGGGCTGATCTTCAACCTCCTCCACATCAATGTGGTTCACCTGTCCCCTGTTGAAAGGGTTTGGCTTCTTTCGAGCTTCCATTTCCTCCTTGGCCTTGGGACACTCATTTGCATAATGTCCGGTCTTGGAACACTTGTAACAGTGACATGGCTCAAGTCTTTCTTGGCTGGGGTTGTTGGTGTGGTCCGTTCTCGCCGTTGCTTCCTCCATTCCCATTACCATTCTTGTGGCCATTATGGTTGTGCGAACTACCTCCTCCATGGGTATGCTGAAACCGAACTCCCGCTTAGGGGTATAACGGGCTTCATGGGCTCCGAATTATACTTCCCCTGCCCATACTTCCTCTTGTGGTTCTCAATTTGCTGCTGCTTTCCTTCAATCATGAGAGCACGGTCTACCAACTCCTGGTAGTTATTGAAACTTGCTACCATCAACTGCATGCTTAATTCATCATTCAGTCCTTCGAAACTTCTCCCGCTTAGTGCATCCGTAGCAACGTCATCCGGGGCATAACGTGCTAACTTACTAAAATCATCCACATCTTCGCCAACAGTCCTTCCTCCTTGGCGAAGTTGAAACTCACGCTTCTTCATGGCCATAGCTCCTGCTGAGACATGGGCGGTGCGAGCTTGCTGAAACTGATCCCATGTGACAACAGTGTCTACAGGGTAAGTGGCTGTAAAATTCTCCCACCATGCTGCTGCGGGTCCTTCAAGCTGGTGTGCAGCAAACTTCACCTTTTCTCCATCTGTACATCCTGCAGTGGTCAACTCCCTCCCTATCTTACGGAGCCAATCATCTGCTACAATCGGCTCGGTGCTTACTGGAATACACCGGCGGATTCAGCCTAAGGAAACGAGTCAAATGATCCGCAGCTTGGTGGTGGCGGTGGGTTGTTGTTGTTGTTTTGGTTCTGTACAAATGTTTGGATCAAAGTGTTCTGCTGCTGAATCAATTGGGTGATCTCTGGCGGGAAAAGAAACCCGGTCGCGCCTCGAGGCATCTGCTGGGTTTAGAAAAGATGAGAAATTAAGAATAGAGTGAGGTCTAAGGAGAAACACTACCCAAATGCATATGAGCAAATGAACACAAAATCACTTCATTCACTTGAAACAAAGGGCTTACAACGATCTAACTATCGCAAAAGTGTGTGTACTATGATGTTTACATGGAGGTAATACTACTAATATGTGGGGTCATCTACTAATTTGAACCGTGGAAGACTCCATGATGTCCGCTCCAGCTTCGCCTTCAAAGTCGGGTTCACTTGGATCCGAATCGGTGTCGCCGATGATGATGTAGTTGCTCGGGTAGCCGACGACTTGTCTTCATTCTTGAGCGCCAATTTCTTCTTGAGTTCTTCAATCTCATACTTAAGATCGTTATTGTGTCTTGCTACAGCTATGATCTCGCCCATGTAATCCTTGCGCGTAGACTTCAGTTCTCCTTCAAGTTCGATGATCCTTCCTTTGCATTCTTCAACTCTATCATATCAATGCACATCTGGTTCTCCGGCGCCGAATGTGCTGGTTTAACTCCTGGATGAAAGCTGCAATGGATCTGTCCTTCTTGGTGCTGACTATCTCCCATTGTTCATTCCGGCGTCCGCAAATCTGGTAGATGGTGTCCTTGAGGTCTTCTTGATAAACTTCTCCAATGCGCCCCATGGTGATATGAGCTGCCATGCTCTTTCCTGCACTCAGGTTGGTGCATGAAAACACTATCTATAGGCTTGGTGATTGGGGCTAATGTCCTTCCCAAACATGAGCTTGAATCTTCCAAAGCTCCTCTTCAGCAGAGTGGAGTTGAAAGTCCGGTGAAGCTTGGTAGTCCAATGTTCAGTACTTGGTGACTTCCTTCAAGTGAAAACCAAAAGGTGTGCCTTCATCAGGTTGGGCGACTTGATCTTGGCGTCCTTCATCCTAAAAGAGTAGAAAAGATGAGGAGTTAGAAAATGGGAAGAGAGTAGTGATCTGTGGTTTTAACTTAGTGGTCGTGTCCTACAGTCAGCGTGTGCTCTGATACCATCTCTGTAGCGACCCGACCCGAATGGATCAAGTCTTCGTGCTCAGTGTCATCCCTGGATCAAGAATGCCGACACCACACAAGATTCAAGGATTTATAACAGAGTAGCAATCACACACTTATTACATCGCTTGCCCAAAAGAGGACTTATTACAATAAATATGGCTTAAGGCCATCTAATAACGATAACAGCGGAAGACTTGGAAGATAAGTGAGTCCATCAACTCCAGCGGCATCACTGAGTATAGAACCACGATCTAAAGCACCTTACTAAATGTTCGAAAAGTCTGCAACATGAAAAGTTGCATCCCGAAAACGGGTCAGCACATGGAATATGCTGGCAATGTAACACATAGAGAATAATGGATGATAAGCCTGTACTACATGCATATGTGGCTGGTGGAAAAGCTCTACGGTTACAGTTTTGCATAAAGCCAGTTTTTCCCTACTGCAAAGGAATAAATTTATTTAACTATCATGGTGGTTGTTAAACATTGAGAATGGTTGACAGCATCCTCAATCCCAATTAAAAGTACTCATTAACAAACCCAGCAAAATTGAATTAGAGTAACATGTTGAGATTCACATGATATTCAAGTACTAGATACTCAAGATGTCCATAACCGGGGACATGGCTAATCATGATTAGTTTATACACTCTGCAGAGGTTTGCGACTTTTCCCACAAGACTCGATCGCCTCCGCTTGGTTTCTCGTGACTACATGGTGTTTGAGAGACGGATGACCGAGACATAGTTTTTCGGAGCGTTTGCACCTTACGATGGGTAGACAGTACCACCTACAACCCCTACATCAGCTAGTCTACCACCGTAAGAGTTCACACGACTTAATCAACTATGCCGAGCCCATAATGGCTTGTGGCTGCACACGAAGTTACTAGTATGAATTATCTTATGATCCCTTTGAGCTTGGGTGGCGGTCCAAGAAAAACAGGTAAGTCCTGATAGAAACCAGGTGCCTCAATCCACCCAGATGTGTGTTTGTTGCCACCTTAAATAAACCATTAATTTAACAATCTCACATCTGTCATGGAATACACTCACCCAATCCACGCCTACTAGCATAGCATAGCATAATAAGCAAACGAGAAGTAACTCCCAAGGTTTCATAAGTAAAACAGGTAATAGGTACTACCTCATCTACTTCCCATCCCACAATTTAATTAGATCCTAATCATGCAAGTGTTTGAGGATTGATCTAATGCATAAAAACTGGGTGGTAGAAAAGATATGATCAAGTGTTACTTGCCTTGCGATGATCCATGAAACCTAGAGACTCAAGTAACAAGCGGCGACCGGGTGATCTATCGCAGACAAACAACAAGCATACAATAAGTACTCATCTAATGCACGGGTAAATCTCGAATAAAAGATCTAACCAGAAATTTCAACTTAAGACCCCTGGTTGCAAAAAGAATCGAATCAAATAAAGCAACGAAAGTCAAACGACGAAAGAAAACAACTCGGTTCTAGCAAGTTGAAACTAAGTCAAATTTACAGTAGCAAAACTTTGTTTAAGTTGATTAGTCGGAACGGCGGTTTTGAAACGAAACTCCAGGCGCTTGAATCACCTGATTCCGATAAACGAGCGAGAAGATAAACTAGAAAGAAAATCGGATCTGAAATCGCTATCAGAAAAATAGCGGAATAAATCCGGCGAGAAAGAAAACGACTACGGTTGAACGAACGGACGCCCATTAACCGGGCAAACCGGTGATCACGTTTCGCTAGGACGAACGGTCCGCGAATGCTTGTTAAACAAAACCGGAAAGAAAAACCGGCGAGAAAAACCGATCTAGGGTTTGGAAAGAAGATCAAACGAAACCGATCTAGAAAACTGAACGGAGATCGAACGAAATCGAACGATTTGAAAAACCGAACGGAGGAAAAGAAAGGTGACGCTATGCTGGGCTAGTACCTCAAGAGGCGAGGGGCTCCGCGGCGGCGGCGCGGTGGCGGCGGCAGCGAGGGCGGCGGCGCTAGTGAGGGGCGGCGGCGGCAGCACTTGGCGGCAAGGGTGGCGGCGGTGTAGGGCGGCGGAGGAGAGGAGAGGAGAGGAGAAGGTTTGATGTGTTAGAGGGGGTGCTTGGGTATTTATATTGGGGAGGGAGGGTTTTGCTTGGGGTAGGGGACAAGAAATAGACTAGGATTAGGAAACAAAGAGGAAAAGATCTAGAAACAAACACGAAACGGAAGTAGGACAAGAGTCCTACTAGGATTTGGAAAAGGAGCGGCTCCTGGCTCCCTGGCTTGTGCGCGATGGCCTTGGTTGCCGGTGGCTTGGGCCTTTGGCCCAAGGCGCTGAGGTTTTTAAAAAAACGGTCTCACAAGACAAAAATAAATAAAAAATCTAAACGAACTCCAAAATTAATAAAGTAAACTTTCCCCGACTCCTAAAAATGAGTGAACAAAATGAACTTTGCTCGGGTCCAAAATGCAATTTTGAAAACACGATTTTCCCTAAGGCAAATAAACTCCGAGAAAATTCAAAATTTGATTTATTTATTAAATCTTCATTTTTCCTAAATTTTGGGAAAGTCATATTATTCCTCTCTTATTTTTGATATTGGAAAAATATTTGAAGATAAAATAAATAAATCCCATGATCCTATTTTCATAGTTTTGAGAGAACTCAAATACGAAAATTTCGAAATTTCCAACTCTCTCCGAGGGTCCTTGAGTTGCGTGAAATTTCTAGGATCAACAAAATGCAAGAAAATATGATATGCATGATGATCTAATGTATAACATTCCAAATTGAAAATTTGGGATGTTACAGTCATCTCAACGGAATTACGTGGTGTCCTATTTAAAGTGAATGTGGTTGTCTCTAATGCCCAACCCATAAACGATAGTGGTAATTCGATGAGAGACATCATGGTACGCACCATATCCAATAGGGTGCAACTATGATGTTCGGACACACCATCAAACTATGATGTTCCAGGCGGTATTAATTGTGAAACAATTTCCACAATGTCTTAATTGTGTGCCAAAGCTCGTAACTCAGATACTCATCTCTATGATCATATCATAGACATTTTATCCTCTTGTCACGATGATCTTCAACTTCACTCTGAAATTACTTGAACCATTCAATAATTCAGACTTGTGTTTAATCAAGTAAATATACTCAGTATCTACTCAAATCATCTGTGAAGTAAGAACATAACGATATCCACTGCGTGCCTTAGCACTCATTGGACTGCACACATCAAAATGTGTTACTTCCTACAAGTTGCTTTCTTGTTCCACTTTACTGAAAACAAGGCTTTCAGTCATCTTGCCCATGTGGTATGATTTGCATGTCTCAAGTGATTCAAAATCAAGTGAGTCCAAACGGTCCATCTGCATGGAGTTTCTTCATGTGATACACCAATAGACATGGTTCGCATGTCTCAAACTTTTCAAAAACGAGTGAGTCCAAAGATCCATCAACATGGAACTTCTTCATGTGTTTTATACCAATATGACTCACATGGCAGTGCCACAAGTAAGTGGTACTATCATTACTATCTTATATCTTTTGGCATGAAAATGTGTATCACTACGATCGAGATTCAATAAACCATTCCTTTAGGTGCAAGACCATTGAAGGTATTATTCAAATAAACAGAGTAACCATTATTCTCCTTAAATGAATAATCAGACATGTATAGACATAATCCAATCATGTCTATGCTCAACGCAAACACCAAATGCAATTATTTAGGTTTAACACCAATCTCGCTGGTAGAGGGAACGGTGATGCTTGATCACATCAAGCTTGGAAAACTTCCAACACATATCGTCAGCTCACCTTAGCTAGTCTCCGCTTATTCCGTAGCTTTTATTTCAAGTTACTAACACTTAGCAACCGAACCGTATCTAATACCCTGGTCCTACTAGGAGTACTAGCAAAGTACACATTAACGTAATGTATATCCAATATACTTCTATCGACCTTGCCTGCCTTCTTGTCTACCAAGTATCTAGGGTGGTTCGCTTTTGTCCGCTCCTCTCATCACGAAGCACTCAGTCCGGGTTTGGGTTTAACCTTGGCTTTCTTCATCGGAGAAGTAATCGATTTGCCGCTTCAGGAAGTACCCTTCTTGCCCTTGCCCTTCTTGAAACTAGTGGTTTCATTAACCATCAACAATTGATGTTCCTTCTTGATTTCTACATTCACGGTGTCAAACATCACGAATACCTCAAGGATCATCATATCTATCCCTCGATATGTTATAGTTCATCACGAGGCTCTAGCAGCTTGGTGGCAATGACTTTGGAGAAACATCACTATCTCATCCGGAAGATTAACTCCCACTCGATTCAAGTGATTGTTGCACTCGGATAATCTGAGCACAAGCTCAACGATTGAGCTTTTCTCCTGAGTTTGCAGGCTAAGAAAATCGCCGGAGGTCTTATACCTCTTGACGTGGGCACGAGCCTGAAATCCAAATTTCAGCCCTTGAAACATCTCATATGTTCCGCGACGCTTCAAAAACGCCTTTGGTGCCTCAACTCTAAACCGCTTAACTGAACTATCACGAGTTATCAAAACGTGTATGTCCGATGTTCGCAACATGCATGCAGACGACGCTTGGGGTTCAGCACAATGAGCGTGCATTAAGGACATAAGCTTTCTTCCGTCTCGCATAATCGCCATCGTCGACTTTCAACTATATTTTCTCTAGGAACATATCTAAACAGTGGAACTAAAGCGAGCTTATTTACATAATTTGCAAAAGGTCTTTTGACTATGTTCGGATAATTAAGTTCATCTTATGAACTCCCACTCAGATAGACATCCTCTCGGTCATCTAAGTGATTACATGATCCGAGTCAACTAGGCCGTGTCCGATCATCACGTGAGACGGACTAGTCATCATCGGTGAACATCTTCATGTTGATCGATCTACTATCGACTCATGCTCGACCTTCGGTCTCGTGTTCCGAGGCCATGCCTGTACATGCTAGGCTCGCTGGTTAACCCTAAGTGTTTGGCGTGTGTAAATCTGTCTTACACCGTTGTATGTGAACTTAAGAATCCATCACACCCGATCATCACGTGGTGCTCGTAAGTTTACTTAACTTTAGCAACGGTGCACGCTTAGGGAGAACACTTTTGAAATTGTTGTAAGCACTAGTAGAAAACAGGGCTTTCGCCCGTGCCAGTTTAGCCCATTAGTCCTGGTTCAATCCAGAACCGGGACCAATGGAGCTATTTTCCCTGTTCGTGAGCCCGGGGCCGGGCCGGGCCACGTGGGCCATTGGTCCCGGTTCGTCCGGACCTTTGGTCCCGGTTTGTGGGACGAACCGGGACCAATGGTCCTGCTCTGGCCCACCACTATTGGTCCCGGTTGGTGGCATGAACGGGACCAAAGGCTTCCCTTTAGTCCCTGCTCATGCCACCAACCGGGCTAATGGTGCTGCCTATATATAGCCCCTCGGCGCAAGAGCAGAGCACACTTGCCTGCTTTTTTCCGGTCGAGGGGAGAGGCGTGGTGGTGCTCTAGCTCACCTCCTATGCACACAAGGTGTTCGATGGAATGCCCGAGCCACACTACTTAAGGTTTCTCCTCCAAGCTCGACCGCCAAGCTCCATTTTCCTCAATATTTATCTAGGTTTAGCGGTCCGTCACGCCTCGTCCTGCCTTCATCGCAAATCGATCACCGCGCCGATCTCATCGCCGGCACCACTGCAGTGAGCCTCTTGTTCTTATCTTCTTTCGAAAGGAAAAATATTATTACTTGTTTATTTAGATAGATACTTGTATTATTTTCTTACTTTTATTATTGCATCTTATATAGTGCGATGGTTTTGGTATCCGCCCGTCGGGCGCTGGTCTCTGCCTATGATTCGGATGTGGTATATATTATCTTTTCATAACTATTGGTTCATTTATTGTTTATGAAAATTATGCCACCAACATGACATAGATTTTATTTATCTAGGAGGTTGTTGAACGGAAATTCCAACCGACCCTATTGTCGAGAGGTTAAATTTAGTTGAAGAAGAAAACAATTTCTTGAAGGAAAAATAAAAAAACTTGAGGAGGAGAAGATGATATTGGAGTTGCATGTTATGGATGTCGCCGATGATCACAAGATCAAGATGGATGCAATGCGCTTGAAGATGAGAAAGATTAGAAAATATGCCATTCATACCGAGGCTTGGTATCATTATGTTGTTGGATCAGTTGTTACCTTGGTTGCGATTATGATCGATTTGTTTTCGCATTGAAATGTTTTACATAGTTTCAATGTATGGTTTAATTAATTTAGATGCTCGCAGAGCTTTATGTTGTTAGATGAGAACTATGTATGTACTTTGGTTTTATGTGATGATGAACTTCTATTAATTTGGTTACTTAATTATTTATTCATGATGTTCTGTAATGATTTTTGACACACTTAATTATATATAATGCACGCAGATGAACCGCAATGGATGTACGGTGACGTATACACCTCCGAGTACATTAAGGCGTGCATGATTTTCTTGAAGTGGCTGAGGCAAACAAGCATAATGGTTTTATGTGTTGTCCATGCCCTATATGTGGGAATACGAAGTCTTACTCGACCGAAAATCCTTCACACCCACCTGCTTTACAAGGGTTTCATGCCACACTATAATGTTTGGACGAGGCACGGAGAAATAGGGGTTATGATGGAAGACGGCGAGGAAGAAGAGTACGATGACAACTATGTGCCCCTGAATACGGTGATGCTATCTGAACATCAAGATGCACTGACGATGTGCACGATGGTGCTGGAACGGGCTAAGCTGCTGAAGATCAAGAGGAACCAGACGATGTGCCCGATGATGATGATCTCCGCCGGTCATTGTCGATGCAAGGACACAATGCGAAAGTCAAAAGGAGAAGCTGAAGTTCGATCGCATGTTAGAGGATCACAAAAGGGTTGTACCCCAATTGCGAAGATGGCAACACAAAGCTCGGTACCATACTCGAATTGCTGCAAGGAAGGCAGAGAATGCTCGCTCGATAAAGGATTTGAGAAGCTACTGAAAATAATGAAGAAGAAGCTTCCAAAGGATAACGAATTACCCGACAAAGACATACGCAGCAAAGAAGGTCGATGCCCTCTAGGATTGGAGGTGGAGAAGATACATGCATGCCCTAATGATCGCATCCTCTACCGTGGTGCCTACAAGGATCTGAATGCATGCCCGGTATGCGTGTGCATTGCGTATAAGATCGACGAGATGACCCCGTGATGTTGACGGCGAGCCTCCGTGAAGAGGGTTCCTGCGAAGGTGATGTGGTATGCTCCTATAATACCACGGTTGAAACGTCTGCTCGTAAACGGAGAGCATGCCAAGTTGATGCGATGGCACAGTGAGGACCGTAAGAAAGACGGAAGTTGAGAGCACCACCGACGGGTCGCATGGAGAAAAATCGAGAAAGTATGGGATGAGTTTGCAAAGGACCCAAGGAATGTATGGTTTGCTTTAAGCGCGGATGGCATTAATCCTTTCGGGAGCAGAGCAGCAATCACAGCACTGCCCGTGACTCTATGTATGTATAACCTTCCTCCTTGGATGTGCATGAAGCGAAAGTTCATTATGATGCCAGTTCTCATCCAAGGCCCTAAGCAACCCGCAACGACATTGATGTGTACCTAAGGCCATTAGTTGAAGAACTTTTACAGTTGTGGAATGGAAACGTGTATGTACGTGGGATGAGCACAAAAGGAGGAATTTGACCTAAAGGCATTGCTGTTCGTGACCATCAACGATTGGCCCGCTCTCAAGTAACCTTCAGACAGACAAACAAGGGATACCATGCATGCACGCACTGTTTACTTGACACCGATAGTATATACCGGGAAGCTGCAGGAAGAATGTGTACCGGGCTATCGCCGATTTCTTCCGACCAACCATCAATGTCGAAAGAAAGGCAAGCATTTCAAAAGCGAGGCAGATCACCGAAGAAGCCCGCCATGCGCATCGGTGATCACGCATTTGCTATGGTCAATGATTTACACGTAATCTTTGGAAAGGGTCCCCGGACTAGCTGTTCAATGACGCCGAGAATCACGCACCCATGTGGAAGAAGAAATCTATATTTTGGGATCTACCCTCATCGAAAGACCTAGAGGTCCCTCTTCAATCGACGTGATGCACGTGACGAAGAACCTTTGCGTGAACTCTGCTAGGCTTCTTGGGCGGTATGGGAAGACAAAAGATACACCGAGGCATGAGAGGACCTGCAACGCCAGTACGAAAAAGAGGGCATGCCTCGAAGCAAGATGAAGGTCCTGCCAGCTACGCCTTACTTAAAGAAGAGAAAGAAATATTCTTTCAATGCCTGCTCAAGATGAAGGTCCCGACCGCTTCTCGTCGAATATAAAGGAATAATAAATATGCCGAGAAAAGTTCCAGTAACCTAAAGTCTCATGACTGCCACGTGATTATGACGCAACTGCTTCCGGTTGCATTGAGGGGCTTCTACCGAAAACGTCCGATTAGCCATTGTGAAGCTATGTGCATTCCTCAATGCAATATCTCGTAAGGTGATCGATCCAGAAATCGTATCAACGCTAAGGAGTGATGTGGCGCAATGTCTTGTCAGTTTCGAGCTGGTGTTCCCACCATCCTTCTTCAATATCATGACGCACGCCCTAGTTCATCTAGTCGACGAGATTGTCATTCCGGGGCCCGATTTCTACACAATATGTACCCCTTTGAGAGGTTCATGGAGTCCTAAAGAAATATGTTCAGAATCGCTTAGGCCGAAGGAAGCATCTCCATGGGCCATCAAACAGAGGATGTCATCGGGTTTTGTGTTGACTTCATTCCTGGCCTTAAGAAGATAGGTCTCCTAAATCGCGGTATGAGGGGAGACTAACTGAAAAGGCACGCTTGGAAGAGACTCAATAATATGCAGGACGGATATTCTTGGTCTCAAGCACACTACACAGCTTCTACAGAACTCTACCTTGGTGACCCCAGATGTCGATGAACACAAGAACAATCTGCGCCACAAACACCCCGAGCAAAGGTAACGATCGGATTACATGTGAACACATCAGACTTTCAGCAGTTGGTTGGAAACACGTCCCAGAGGTGACAACACTGTTTGTGATGAGCTGTACTTGTTGTCCAGGGACCATCTTCGATCTGAATGATTTGGAAAGGATACGAGATAAATGGGAATACATTTTACACGATTGACCAAGATGAAAAGAGCACTAACTAAAACAGCGTGTCCGCTTGATGCAGCAACCGACAAGGAAATGACACATATTATGGTTACATAGTAGACATATGGGAACTTGACTACGGAGTAGATTTTAAGGTCCCTTTGTTTAAGTGCAAGTGGGTCAATCTGTCTGTGAGGCGGGTAGTGTAGACCCACAAAGACGGAATGACAACAAGGATCTGAAAATCTTGGGTACACCGACGAACCGCTCGTCCTAGCCAATGATGTGGCACAGGTTATCTATGTGAAGGACATGTCTACCAGACCGAGGAAAAGAAAAGATAAGGAAGCGAATACATCATACAATGAGCCAAAGCGCCACATAGTTCTTTCTGTGAAAAGGGACATCCTGGGAGTGGAGGGCAAGATGACATGTCCAAGAGTATGAAAAGTTCCATGAAATTCCCCTTCAAAGTCAAGGCTGACCCAAGCATCCTGATAAACGATGAAGATTATCCATGGTTACGGCGCAATAAGCAAACGACACAAGCGAAGAAAAAGTGAAGA
>JAHIAM010003340.1:0-35707 GCA_021605205.1 Aegilops longissima
CGAAAAAACAATATCGTGCTCAATAAGCGAGAGAATTCTGTAAATCTGGTGATAAGCTGGGATGCAACACGGATATTGTTTTTTATCGTGATAATAAGTGCATGCACTTGTTTGAAAAAATTGGAGAGCTGAGGAATTGAGCGGCGGGTGCTTATGCTACCCATCAAATAAAAATCAGGTGCCTAAAATTCGTTTGAAACAAATGATTCAGCTTTATATCACGCCGATCCTCGGCTTGATGGTTGGAAGCAAATGCAAGTTCATACCAAAGATGCGTTAACAACAATACCAACTTACGGATGACAAGGTAGTACAACTACCAATACCTAACTAACTTATAATCTTTTTACTCTGGCCTAGTGTTACGTTTGGTAGAAAATCTTGCGGAGGAACAGTTCCGCTCCTTCTCTTGCTCCGGGTCCCGAGGTGAATGCGGTGCATCACCCGATTAGTCTCTCTGCTGGTCGAAGTTCTTGTTGGTGTGCAGCACGAACCTTTGCTGCCGTCTGCGGCCGTTGACCATCACCGACAAGGTATTGCGGTCTTGTGCCACATCTCAGCGTGCATGCCGCCTCCATTGTATCTTGCAAGCGCATCCGTGCCTCTGAGCATACTGGAATTGCGGCTGGAAGAATTGCTTCCTTAGGCCACTCGGTGTGATACCTGCGGTATTGTGGAATACTGGTTTTAGTGTGCGTAGTTGGCATTTCATAACATCTTTGGCATGTTGCAGTCACTTGTTTCACTTTTATTAAGCTGTCAAATTTGTAATTGCTTCACAGTCTGCGTCTAAAAAGAAAAATAGAGCTATAAACAAAGGAATATGTTTGTGCAAGTAGGCGGCCGATCGGTGTCTTACACGGAAGTTTCTCGGGTTGGGTGTAGCATATGCTATGCTTTCATTGTCGATGGTTGGTATGAACAAATCGATGAGAGACTGAAATCTCGTATTGTCGGCCTCACTTTGGCCTCAAGTTGCTCGATCAGCTCTGATCCGTGGGATCGAACTTGCGCCAACCGGCAGCACCGACCAATCCTTCTTCGACTTGCATTGGTAATTCTAGTTATATGGTACTCAATGTATGATCAATCGACTGTTTTAAGTGAATGATGAAAGATTTGACAGATAAGTGGTACTCAAATCTGAAGTCGAGAATACCGAACAACATGGCGGATTCTTGTGTCACCTCAAAGCATGGCGTGTTGTCACGTCAATTCAATGTGTGGACATGATGAATAATTTGACCGATGTATACTAGTATTGCTCTTGTACTACTTACTAGTTGTATTTAGTGTCACAATTTATACATAGGTTTAACTAACAAATGCACTTGAAGCCTAACTGATATATATATATATATATGTATATATATATATATATATATATATATATATATATATATATATATATATATATATATATATATATATATATATATATATATATATATATATATATATATATATATATATATATACACACATCATCTCCATCATCATTTCAGTACATCCTCACAGGTGAGTTAGGATGCACTTGATCGAGGAAGGTATCTATCCTTCAAACCGGAGAGTGCTTCAAACTAACAACGTTACATAATATCCAACAAGAGGTGCGTGCTATAGCGGCGAGAATACATGGCTCGATCTAGAATGCTCGGCCGAATCAAGTTGTGCATATTTGCTGTTGGCATGAACCACATTGCCGCATGTCGGGTTTGCAAAAAGCCATCCATCGCATGGAAGCTTGATGCCTTTCACACTTGAAGATTACACGGCAACAAGCTGTAGCCGGCGAATCTCTGGATATGGTGATTCATGAAACCCATGGTATGATGTGTAAACACAGCCCCCCTCATGAATGGAAGTTGCGTATACACGGTAATCACCGCCCGGTGATATGATCGATGATTGGTTGGATGATCGGATAATTGTGACCGAGGAACAAGGAGTGGTTGCGAGGCTGTAAACCGCCTCGGTTGAATCGCTGGCCCAGCGGGCTGGGATCTTTCTCGAACGAAGCAGCCATAGCCATCAATGTCACGAGCATACGCATTGTCTTGCATGTGGTTTGATGTAATGGTTTGGTCAATTTAGTGCGTGCGAATGAGCATCAAATGACCGCCCGTCGTACATGAGCAAGCGATAAACCACCACCATCGGCTGGTATGATTCAGAGTCTTGGAATCATGAAGGCCAGCGCATTACATCTCTGCAACAATTCAAATTGGAGACCAAAGGACAAAATAAACAATCATGTTTAGGTATGTGGAATTAAGATTATTATAATAGTGACACATATCATAGACAAAGAATTGCGATCTTAGTGGTCATAATCATGCCCCAAGTTAAAAAAAAATAAGCCAATGGCTTTCATATTCTAACATCATGTCATGGTTCAAACATCATGTAACAATGTATAGTGGTGATTATGGCGGCCGGATTCGAGATAGACTAATCCCATGTTGAACAAGGCAATGAGCTTGTATCCATAGTCTTCACGATGGTGTGGGCGCCGCGAGATTACAACTTTACAGCAAGCGAGAGTCGAGCCAAAAGCTTGGCGGCGTCTCGTCTTAGTAATAGGCAGGAGTGTCGGTTGGGCCGACGAGGCTCGATGTCGGCGGTATCCAATGATGGAAGGTGATCTCTCGCTGGGTGTAGATATCCACGAGATGCCATGGACTACGGTGTGGTGGATGAGGGCGATCTAGTTGGCCTTCATGCCCTTAATAGTGGCGCGCGCATGAAGGACATGTGTGGCATGGTAGTGGTAGCATGTCGAGGGCACCACGGCAACCTCCGTGGGATCGTCAAGTTGGTGTATCGGACCACTGCGAGATCGGGCATCGCAAAGCAGGGTGTCTTGAAAAGAGCGGCCGGTTGCGAGGCAGTAGGCGGTACAAAGACACCGAGCATGCGGCGAACGGAGACGGTCTGAGTAGGTCCATCGACTCTGAGATCTGCTCAAGAGAACATCGGGGAGGAATTCCAATCAGCGACTCTGCGTGTCGATCGGTTACGCCATTGGGGTTTTCGGTGCTGCGAGCCAGCGGGGAAGTGGATTGGGTGGGCGGCGAAAGCTTCTCCTCATGTGGCGAAGCGGTGAGCAGGGGATATAGTGCGTCTGCGAGCTACCAAGGAAGATGTGGCCTTGGTAGGCGAGATGGCGGGGGTAAATGGTGTCTGACGGCGATGGGAAGAGAGGAGGAAGAAGAAGAGAGGAGGAAGAAGAGTGGAAGGCAGGGAAGAAAGTGCATTAAATATCAATTCTACTAGTACTACTACCGGGATATACCGTCCTTGAGTGTAAATAGTTACACGATGACATGTGGGTCTACAAGAGGGCCCATATGTCGTTAATGGAGAGACGAGAGGTGCGTGGCGTATTGCGGAGCGTGCTCTGGCAAACATGATGGCGTCTTGGGTAAGGCTGATTTAGTAACAACAAAGCTGGTTCAGCTTATTAATTCGTGTCCCATCACTGCTGCAGCGTGTGTGTCACTTCACTTTGTGAAGACTAGTTGAATAGTTCTCTCGACCGAGATGGGGAATAATGGATCGCGAGGACTTCCTTTCTCTGATATCCCTATGCCTCTCGCTCACTTCACTCATTTGCTCCATACCTAGTCACTTGTTGAAATCTGTAGAAAGACAAATAATCCGTATGTAGGAGCAGAGGAGGCTTTTACTCCGTACTATTTGGGAGCAGAGGAGTATCACCATATGGAGGAACAGAGGAAGCTTGAAATATGAACATGTCAATGGCAGGGAGTAAGCCCATGCATGCATGCATGCATGCATGCATGCAACATGCAGACACTCACACGTACACATGGGCGCGCAACACTCACGCACCCATGCGGCACAGCACACTGCACTTAAACACACACAGCTCACGCTCAAGTTCTCAACCTACTCTCGTCCGTGAAAGACTGTACATTTAGAGATTTACACATTGACAAGGGCATAATGCGCCCAAAGTAGCAGACTTATGTGTGCATCGACCATTGAGATAAGAAGATTAAATGAAGGCTTTGCATGCTGTAATTAGGATAGACATGTAGCCTATACCTACAACACAAGTTGGTGCATTAGTCAATCAATATCGATTTAGATTAAAGGCTACATGCATTGGAAGTGTAGATGTACATTATGTACCACACTCTTTGTTTTGTAGCCGATGTACACTCTTTGTTGGAAGACCGGGAGGACACGTGCATGCACTCACATACACACCCGAGGCGGTTCGCGCAAGAGGTTGGACTCGTGTCACGCCTGCGTAAAGTTTTGTTTAACTGATTTCTTTGCTCTGCTTAGCGTGGTGGGACGAAACCAGGTGACAATTTAACCGATCAACAAAGTGCCACGCCCATAAAACAATATATAGTGACCGTAAAGCGTATTATTACATCGTTGACCTCGGTGTATTTTCTCGTTCCAAATTAAGCCATATTAATGGAAAGGATGCAGTATGGACTACTACTAGTACTAGTACTCCTTTGATGTGTCCCATCAACTTCGCCGAGCGAGGAGAAGCTTGCTTACTCGCCTCTCCCTCGCCCGCAGCAGCGATGGTTCGCGGGGAGCGAGAAGGTTTTGACTTCTAGCGCCCTCTCCCTCTCCCTCTCCCTCTCCCTCGCCCTCGCCCTCGCCCTCGCGGTGGGCGTGCAGCAACATTCAATCGGTGTCAGTTGCGGAAGCATATTGTCTTTGTAGTATCATCATTGTTGGACCTTAGGAAGCGAAGAGCCAAGTGCAAGGTTCACAGAGTGCGAACTATTGAACCTCCGAAGGCAAAGAAGCCAAGCGCAAGGTTTTATAGGAGTTGTCGTCCTAGTAGGAGTGTACTACAACTATAGCGACGATGCTACTTGTATGATGCCGCCCGTCACGTATATCCAAAGCTGTGCCACCTTTTTTCTCAAAGGCGTGTTGGAGCCCGTGCAACAACCACACAAGTTGCCGTACACATAACACATTTACTATTAATAAATTCTAAAGGACAAATGCCGTTATGCCACACAAGTTCATCTCAATTCATGTGATAAATTTGTGCGACTAGTCTACATATATTCACGGCTACCGTTCACAATTACCGTACTCCACTTACGTTATAGATGGACTACATGCATGTCCTCCTCAGGTTCAGTCCAGTGTTCTTCATGGATGGCACGATCCATAGCGGTGGGCAGCGGGAATCATTATCGCAACTTTCTAGTCAGTTCCACGATGGAGACTCATCAAATTTGAGCGGCATAAATCGAGGATAAGCGTGTCCCGGCATGTCGTTCATCGTCCGGTGCGCTAATGAATACACAACCATGTTTCATGAGCGGCGGGCCTTACGTATGCGTGCACGCGGAAGGTGGCATCCGCTTCACAATGGGGTAGCTGTCCCCGATGAAAGCGAGTACTCTCCAGAGTGTTCCTCGGCACCGCGTAGCATCACGAAGTCGAACTCGGCGCCGTTCATCTGGTACCGCAGCGGCATCCCAGATCTGTACACATGGTGATGTACATAGTCAAGGTCCATGCATAATAATGTTGTGCTCAAATATGGCGGATCGATGTCTTGTGCAACAAATAGTACTACTCCGGTATAGAGGAAGTAAAATAACCGGCTTATTATATATAGCCACTCTTGGCTACATGGATGAGATAGTAAGACATGGAAAAACAAAAATGGTGGCAGCTAGTGGGTTCAAGTCTTCAAGGGCCTAGCTAGCTATCTGCGTCCTCAAGGTAAAATTACTCCTACTAGTACTACTAAGTATACTACTAGTACAACAATGAAAGAGAAGGCGAGAGGTTAAAAAATGGAATACAGGTAGATGGTGACGGTCCGATCGTGGTAGATTGTGTGACCATGTTGCACATCGGTGGTACCATGGGTAGCATTTGCTAAGATAGTTGATCCCAATATGCAAAGTCAGCTACAAGGTTCGAGTTAGGCCGAATCGCGGATGCAAATGCACATCAGGATCGGCGATCTTATTTTGATCGAGAGGTGGTGGTCCTACAAAATAATGGAGTACCGTTAGGGATGCAAATGATGGTTTGTGCATTCAGTTTGTAATCTCCATCTGTAGGATGGCAACGGATGAAACAAGTCCACGGCTTGTCACATGAAAAAGCGGCCTAGATGGCGCGCAGCGTCTTGAACATGTGAAAGTACAAATCTCTGCCGTCGCCAACATCGTCGACCTCTGCCGTTCTTGTGTCTTGCATTGATGGCAATCCTTATATGAACACCCGATGAGATAGTAATCGTCGTAGCCACGTCGCTTTGTCGGCGGGTCATAGTGCTATCTTCTTCAATCTCATGTAGGCATCATCATACGTATTCAAGCCCGGCCCGATCCGGAAGGCGATCCCAATGGTGGAGAAAGGGTCTCACGGGCAGCCGCCTTCTTTGTGGATGTTGTGCAAAATGATGGTGGTATCCGGTTTGGAGTATGCAAGCCTATCTTCGTTGGCACTGACCCGAGACCTATATATAAGGCGGTGGGCAGCGGAGAAATTACGGGATGGAAATGGAATAACTAAGTACTACATGATCAAACTCCATTCTTGACCTGCTCATCGGACAAAATCCGACTACCTCTCAGCGTCGACAACTCTAAGCGGAGTCAGCGTGCAACCATGGCTGAGGCGGTGGACTGTTTGAAGGTTGTCCCATAGAAGAACCTTCTCCTCGAGGGGCGCATGGAAGACCAACAAGCATGGCCTTTTCCCAAGCCTGTTTAAGCAGCGTCTTGAAAAAGTTGGTGCGAGGAAGCACCGGAGTCTTCTTGGCGGTGAGGGCGTCGGGCGGCGTCACGATTTCTCCCGGAGGATCGTCGTCCAAGGTCTCCCAGCCCGACGAGGAGAGAACCGCTGGCGAATCCATGGGAGCAGCGACGACTGCCTTCTCTTGAGGAGGAGGCTGGCGAGGAGGAGATAAGGCGTAGTAACCACGAGGCCTCGTCCTTCAGCGTAGATCGTTCCTCGTGAAGGGGTGAGGCTACTATTTACTACTAGTACTAGCATTATGGAGCGTTATGGGATTGCATTATCTGTAAATAATAGCAGTAGTAAGAAATTTTTGGCACTAGGTAGTAGTTTTTGGCGTGGATTAAGAAATTTTGGGTATGTTTTGCCATTTTTGTACCGTAACTAGTGTCAAACGTCTTACATTATGTGACGATGCGTGCTCGTCTTTGTAGCGATACCAGTACTACTTTTCTCAACTAGTAGTGTGATGTCTTGTACTTCTAGTCTTGTCTAGTATAGTGCAGTTTTGAACTCTTGAATCTCGGGGCCAGGAGCTACGGTTGGAAGTGGAGGTACTCTTGTTCTCTAGAACCATCGCTGTACTATCAATGCAAGGGAAGTACACGTGTAGTGGCCTAGTGGGTACTCTCGGTGCTATATTCAGCCGCTCCTCTCACGTAGGAGTAGCTGGCCTACTCAACCGCTCCTCTCACGCACACACTACCAGCTTGTTTATCGTGGCCAGATTCACTTGAAGCGAGAACATTTGAGTTATTTGATCTGCTTGAGACTAGGCTTTTAAGCTTCCATTTGTGGAGGTGTAATGGATCTCGTCGAACTTTGTTAGTACTAGTTCCTTCTTTATGAATGAGATGAAGCAAAGCTTTTGCCTCCGTTTAAAAAACATGTCAAGAGGAATTTCTTTTATAGGAGAGCCGATAATGGAGTGAAGTCCATGCGTTACAGCGCCACAAGCTCTGAGCAGTAGTAGAGCACTTTATTGTTGAGGAGCGTTGCGAGAAAATTAAAATTTTTCCTCGGTTTCACCAAGATCCATCTATGAGTTCTACCATGCAGCGAGTAGCGAGAGAGTTTGCATCTACATACCACTTGTAGATCGAATCAGGCGTTCTTGAGAGTGGTGATAGCGAAGGCGTTCCCCAGCGTGATTCGATCACCGATGACCAAAATCTTGAAAGGACAGCACCTCCGTGTTCAACACACGTCTGGAGACGATGGCGTCTCCTCCATCTTGATCCAGCAAGAAAGAAGGAGAGGTTGAAGACAATCACAATGGCAGCCTGGCGGCGTGGTGCGGTGGTCTGATAGTTCTCCGGCGGGGGCCGTCAAGCTTGCGTGAGAAGAGAGGTGTTGGGAGGGAGGGCTGCGCCTACAAGCTGTGTTGGCAGCCCCCCCCCCTCTATTTATAGGAGGAGAGGGTCAGGGGCCGGCCCTCTAGGGCAAACCCTAGGGGCGGCCAGGAGGAGGGAGGAGGTGGCTTGCCCCCAAGCTGAGGCGCCCCCTTTGGTTTCCTCCTCCCCAAACCCTAGGCATGGGCCTAGATGGGGGCGCACCCAGCCCACAGGGGCTGGTTCCCTCTCCACTTAGCCCATGTGGCCCCCGGAGAGGTGGCCCCTCCGGTGGACCTCGGAACCCTCCCGTGGCCCGGTACTTACCGGTATACCACGAAACTTCCGAGTCCGTTTAACCACTTTCCATATATAAATCTTTACCTCCGGACCATTAGGAACTCCTCGTGACGTCAGGGATCTCATCAGGGACTCGAACAACATTCGGTAATCACATACTTGTCTTCCTATTAACCCTAAGCGTCACCGAACCTTAAGTGTGTAGACCCTACGGGTTGGGAGACATCTGGAACATGACGAGACTACCTCAAGTCAATAACCAACAGCGGGATCTGGATACCCATGTTGGCTCCCACATGCTCCTCGATGTTGTCATCGGATGAACCACGATGTCAAGGGTTCAAGCAACCCGTATTCTATTCCCTTTGTCGAGACGGTATGTTACTTGCGAGACTTCGATCGTCGGTATCCCAATACCTCGTTAGTCTCGTTACCGGCAAGTCACTTTACTCGTTACCGCAATGCATGATCCGTGACGGACACTTGGTCACTTTGAGCTCATTATGATGATGCATTGCGAGTGGGCCCGGTGATACCTCTCCGTCATACGGGTGACAAATCGATCTCGATCCGTGTCAACCCAATGGTCACTTCGGAGATACTGTAGTGCACCTTTATAGTCACCCGATTCGTTGTGACGTTTGATACACCAAAGCACTCCTACGGTATCCGGGAATTACGCGATCTCATGGTCTAAGGAAGAGATACTTGACATTGGAAAAGCTCTAGCAAAGCGAACTACGATCTTGTGCTATGCTTAGGATTGGGTCTTGTCCATCACGTCATTCTCTAATGGCGTGATCCGTTATCAATGACATCCGATGTCCATAGTCGAGAAACCATGACTATCTGTTGACCAACGAGCTAGTCAACTAGAGGCTTACTAGGGGCGTATTGTAGTCTATGTATTCACGTGTATTACGATTTCCGGACAATACGGTTATAGCATGAATAAAGACAATTATCATGAACAAGGAAATATAATAATAATGCTTTTATTATTGCCTCTAGGGCATATTTCCAACAGTCTCCACTTGTACTAGAGTCAATAATCTAGTTTACATTGTGATGAATCGAACACCCATAGAGTTACGGTGCTGATCATGTTTTGCCCGCGGAAGAGGTTTAGTCAATGGATCTGCGACATTCAGATCCGTATGCACTTTACAAATTTCTATGTCTCCATTCGAACATTTTCACGGATGGAGTTGAGCGGCAACTTGATGTGCTGGTCTTCTTGTGAAACACAGGCTCCTTGGCAAGGCAATAGCTCGGTGTTGTCACGAGAAGAGTTTGATCGACCTGACGCATTGGGTATGACTCCTAGGTCGGTGATGAACTCCTTCACCCAAATTGCTTCATCGCTGCCTCGAGGCTGCCATGTACTCCGCTTCACATGTAGATCCCGCCACGGCTCTGCTTGCGGCTGCACCAGCTCTTGCTCCACCATTCAACATATACCGTATCCGGTTTGTGACTTAGAGTCATCGGATCGTGTCGAAGCTAAGCGTCGGCGTAACCCGTTCTGACGAGCTCTTCGTCACCTCCATAAGCGAAACATGTCCTTTGTCCTTTTCGGTGCTTCAGGATATTCTTGACCGCTGTCCGGTGTTCCTTGCGGGATTACTTTGGTACCTTCCTACCAAACTTACGGCAAGGTTTACATCAGTGCAGTACAGCATGGCATACATAATAGATCCTATGGCTGAGGCATAGGGGATGACACTCATCTCTTCTTTATCTTTTGCCGTGGTGGGCATTGAGCTGAGCTCAATCTCACACCTTGCAAAGCAGGCAAGAACCCTTCTTGGACTGATCCATTTGAACTTCTTCAAAATCTTATCAAGGTATGTGCTTTGTGAAAGACCTATGAGGCGTCTCGATCTATCTCTATAGATCTTGATGCCTAATATATAACAACTTCTCCAAGGTCCTTCATTGAAAACACTTATTCAAGTAGGCCTTAATGCTGTCCAAGAATTCTATATCATTTCCCATCAAGTATGTCATCTACATATAATATGAGAAATGCTCTGAGCTCCCACTCACTTTCTTGTAGCATGAGCTTCTCCATAAGTGCGCATAAACTAAGCGCTTTGATCATCTCATCAAAGCGAATGTTCTAACTCGAGATGCTTGCACCAGCCCATAAATGGATCATTGGAGCTTGCATACTTTATCGACATTCTTAGGATCGACAAAACCTTACGGCTGTATCATATCTGACTCTTCCTTAAGATAGCCGTTAAGGAGCTGTTTTGGCGTCCATCGCCATATCTCATAATCATAGTATCGGCAATTGCTAACATGATTGAGACGGACTTAAGCCGCTACGGGAGAGAAAGTCTCATCGTAGTCAATCCCTTGAACTTGCCGATAACCCTTAGCGACAAGTCGAGCTTTATAGATGGTGACATTACCATCGCGTCCGTCTTCTTCTTAAAGATCCATTTGTTTTCTATCGCTCGCCGATCATCGAACCGTCGGTCAAAGTCCACACTTTGTTTTCATACATGGATTCTATCTCGGACTTCATGGCTTCTAGCCATTTGTTGGAATCTGGGCCGCCATCGCTTCTTCATAGTTCGAAGGTTCATTGTTGTCTAACAACATGATTTCCGAGACAGGGTTGCCGTACCACTGCAGTGCGGAGCGTGTCCTAGTGGACCTCTGAGTTCAGTAGCAACTTGTTCGAAGTACCTTGATCATCATCATGAATTTCCTCTTGGTTGGTGTAGGCATCACGGAACATTTTCTGAGCTGCACTACTTTCTGTTCAAGAGGTAGTACTTCATCGAGTTCTACTTTCCTCCACTTACTTCTTTGAGAGAAACTCTTTTTCGAAAGATTCCGTTCTTGGCAACAAAGATCTTGCCCTCGGATCTTAAGTAGAAGGTATACCCTACGGTTTCCTTAGGGTATCCTATGAAACGCATTTTCGACTTGGGTTCGAGCTTTTCAGGTTGAAGTTTCTTGACATAAGCATCGCATCCCCAAACTTTTAGAAAGCGACACAGGTTTCTTCCCAAACCATAATTCATACGGTGTCGTCTCAGCGGACTTAGGCGGTGCCCTATTTAAAGTGAATGTAGCTGTCTCTAGGCGTATCCCCAAAATGATAGCGGTAAATCGGTAAGACATCATAGACGCACCATATCCAATAGAGTGCGATTCGGACGTTCGGACACACCATTCGTTGAGGTGTTCGGTGGCGTTAGTTGTGAAACAATTCCACATTTTCTTAAGTGTGTACCAAATTCGTGACTTAAATATTCTCCTCCACGATCCGATCGTAAGAATTTTATCTTTCGGTCACGTTGATTCTCTACTTCATTCTGAAATTCCTTGAACTTTTCAAAGGTCTCGGACTTGTGTTTCATCAAGTAGACATACCCATATCTACTCAAGTCATCTGTGAGGTGAGAACATAACGATATCCTCCATGAGCCTCAGCGCTCATTGGACCGCACACATCGGTATGTATGATTTCCAATAAGTTGGTTGCTCGCTCCATTGTTCGAGAGAATGGAGTCTTGGTCATTTGCCCATGAGGCATGGTTAGCATGTGTCAAATGATTCATAATCAAGAGACTCCAAAGTCCATCGGCATGGAGCTTCTTCATGCGCTTGACACCAATGTGACCAAGGCGGCGATTGCCACAAGTATGTGGGACTATCGTTATCAACTTTACATCTTTTGGTATTCACGCTATGAACATGTGTAATACTACGCTCGAGATTCATTAAGAATAAACCATTGACCATCAGACATGACCATAAAACATATCTCTCATATAAATAGAACAACCATTATTCTCGGTTTAAATGAGTAGCCATCTCGCATTAAGCGAGATCCGGATACAATATTCATGCTCAAACTTGGCACCAAATAACAATTATTAAGGTTCATAACTAATCCGTGGGTAAATGAAGAGGTAGCGTGCCGCCAGCGATCACATCGACTCTGGAACCATTCGGCGCGCCGTCACCTCGTCCTTCGCCGATCTCCGCTTATTCCGCAGCTCTGCTGTGAGTTACAAATATGAGCAGCGGCACGGTATCAAATACCCGGGAGTTACTACGATTCTTGGTAAGGTACACATCAATTACATGTATATCAAATATACCTTTAGTGTTGCGGCCTTCTTATCCACTAAGTATTTGGGGCAGTTCCGCTTCGGTGACCCTTCCCTTGCAATAAAGCACTCGGTCTCGGGCTTGGGTCCATTCTTTGACTTCTTCCGGCAACTTGCTTGCAGGCGGCAATCTCCTTGCCGTCCTTCTTGAAGTTCTTCTTGCCCTTGCCCTTCTTAAACTTAGTGGTCTTATTGACCATCAACACTTGATGTTCTTTCTTGATTTCAACCTCGGTGACTTGACATAGAGAACACTTCAGGAATGGTCTTTACCATCCCTGCATGTTGTAGTTCATCACAAAGCTCTTGTAGCTTGGTGGGAAGCGGCGGAGGATTCTGTCAATGACCGCCTCATCGGGGAGGTTAATATTCAGCTGGGTCATACGGTTGTACAGCAGGACATCTTGAGAATGTGTTCCTTGCAGAACTGTTTTCCTCCATCTTACAACTATAGAACTTGTCGGAGATGTCATATCTCTCGACCGAGGCGTGAGCTTGGAAAACAAGTTTCAGCTCCTCGAACATCTCATATGCTCCGTGGTGCTCAAAGCGCTTTTGGAGCCCGGTTCTAAGCTGTAAAGCATGCACGCCTTGAACGAGGAGTAATCATCGGCCCGAGACTGCCAAGCATTCATAATGTCTTGGTTCTGCAGGGACAGGAGCTTCACCTAAGCGGTCCTTCTAGGGCGTATTGTTTCTGGCAGCTATGAGGATGATCCTCGGGTTCGGACCCAGTCCATTATAGTTCTGCCGTCATCTTTCAGCTTGGTTTTCTCTAGGAGCAGCGTTGAAGTTCAAGTTGACATGGCGTTGGCCATTTGATCTACAAGTCATATAATTCAAAAGTTTTAGACTAAGTTCATGATAATTAAGTTCATCTAATCAAATTATTAATGAACTCCCACTCAGATTAGACATCCCTCTAGTCATCTAAGTGATATACGATCCGAGTCGACTAGGCCGTGTCCGATCATCACGTGAGACGGACTAGTCATCGTCGGTGAACATTCTCATGTTGATCGTATCTTCCATCGACTTCGTGTTCGACCTTTCGGTCTCCGTGTTCGAGGCCATGCGTACATGCTAGGCTCGTCAAGTTTAACCCTAAGTGTTTTGCGTGTGTAAATCTGTCTTACACCGTTGTATGTGAGCGTAAGAATCCATCACACCCGATCATCACGTGGTGCTTAGAAGCGACGAACTGTAACAGCGGTTTGCGATTAGGGAGAACACTTCTTGAAATTGTTCTTAAGGATCATCTTATTTACTACCGTCGTTCTAAGTAAACAAGATGTATAAGCATAATAAACATCACATGCAATTATATAGTAGTGACATGATATGGCCAATATCATAAAACTCCATTGATCTCCATCTTGGGGCTCCATGATCATCTTGTCACGGCATGGCACCATGATCTCCATCATCATGATCTCCATCATCGTGCCTCCATGAAGTTGTCACGCCAGCGACTACTTCTACTACTATGGCTAGCAGCGTTTAGCAATGAAGTAAAGTAAGTTACATGGCGTTCTTCAATGACACGCAGGTCATACAAAATAAAGACAACTCCTATGGCTCCTGCGGTTGTCATACTCATCGACATGCAAGTCGTGATTCCTATTACAAGAACATGATCTCATACATCACAATATATCATCATTCATCACAACTTGGCCATATCCGTCACATGACAATTGCTGCAAAAAACAAGTTAGGCGTCCTCTAATTGTTGTTGCATCTTTTACGTGGCTGCAATTGGGTTCTAGCAAGAGCGTTTTCTTACCTACGAATAACCACAGCGTGATCTTGTCAACTTCTATTTACCCTTCATAAGGACCCTGTTCATCGAATCCGCTCCACTAAAGTAGGAGAGCGGACACCCGCCAGACCACCTTATGCAACTAGTGCATGTTAGTCGGTGGAACCGGTCTCACGTAAAATGCGTGTAAGGTTGGTCGGGCCGCTTCATCCCACAATACAGCGGAAGCAAGAACAACTAATAGCGGCAAGTAAGTTGACAAGATCCGCCCACAACAAAATTGTGTTCTACTCGTGCAAAGAGAACTACGCATAGACCTAGCTCATGATGCCCTTTGTTGGGAGCGTTGCAGAAAATTAAAATTTTCCTCGGTTTCACCAAGATCCATCTATGAGTTCTACCATACAACGAGTAACGAGAGAGTTTGCATCTACATACCACTTGTAGATCGAATACGGAGCGTTCTTGAGAGTGGTGATGCGAAGGCGTTCCCAGCGTGATTCCGATCACCGATGACCAAAATCTTGAAAGGACAGCACCTCCGTGTTCAACACACGTGCGGAGACGATGGCGTCTCCTCCGTCTTGATCCAGCAAGAAAGAAGGAGAGGTTGAAGAAGACAATCACAATGGCAGCCTGACGGCGTGGTGCGGCTGGTCTGATAGTTCTCGGAGGGCCCGTAAGCTTGCGTGAGAAGAGAGGTGTTGGGAGGGAGGGCTGCGCCTACAAGCTGTGTTGGCAGCCTCCCCCACCCCTCTATTTATAGGAGGAGAGGGTCAGGGGCCGGCCCTCTAGGGCAAACCCTAGGGGCGGCGGCGAGGAGGAGGAGGAGGGTGGCTTGCCCCCAAGCTGAGGCGCCCCTTGGGTTTCCTCCTCCCCAAACCCTAGGCGCATGGGCCTGGGTGGGGGCGCACCCAGCCCACCGGGGGCTGGTTCCTCTCCACTTAGCCCATGTGGCCCCTCGGGAGAGGTGGCCCCTCCGGTGGACCTCGGAACCCTCCCGGTAGCCCGGTGCTTTACCGGTATACCACGAAACTTCCAGTCCGTTTAACCACTTTCCATATATAAATCTTTACCTCCGGACCATTCCGGAACTCCTCGTGACGTCCGGGATCTCATCAGGGACTCGAACAACATTCGGTAATCACATACTTGTCTTCCTATTAACCCTAAGCGTCACGAACCTTAAGTGTGTAGACCCTACGGGTTGGAGACATCTGAGACATATGAGACTACCTCAAGTCAATAACCAACAGCGGGATCTGGATACCCATGTTGGCTCCACATGCTCCTCGATGTTGTCATCGGATGAACCACGATGTCAAGGGTTCAAGCAACCCGTATTCTATTCCCTTTGTCGAGACGGTATGTTACTTGCGAGACTTCGATCGTCGGTATCCCAATACCTCGTTAGTCTCGTTACCGGCAAGTCACTTTACTCGTACCGCAATGCATGATCCGTGACGGACACTTGGTCACTTTGAGCTCATTATGATGATGCATTACGAGTGGGCCCGATGATACCTCTCCGTCATGCGGGTGACAAATCGATCTCGATCCGTGTCAACCCAATGGTCACTTCGGAGATACTGTAGTGCACCTTTATAGTCACCCGATTCGTTGTGACGTTTGATACACCAAAGCACTCCTCGGTATCCGGGGAATTGCGATCTCATGGTCTAAGGAAGAGATACTTGACATTGGAAAAGCTCTAGCAAAGCGAACTACGATCTTGTGCTATGCTTAGGATTGGGTCTTGTCCATCACGTCATTCTCTAATGGCGTGATCTAGTTATCAATGACATCCGATGTCCATAGTCGAGAAACCATGACTATCTGTTGACCAACGAGCTAGTCAACTAGAGGCTTACTAGGGGCGTATTGTAGTCTATGTATTCACACGTGTATTACGATTTCGGACAATACGGTTATAGCATGAATAAAGACAATTATCGTGAACAAGGAAATATAATAATAATGCTTTTATTATTGCCTCTAGGGCATATTTCCAACATTTATGTCTGAACCATATTGCCTGAGTTCCCAATGCCCCCCGAGGCTTTTCCGGCTCCTCGGGCTTAATTGGGGGCGCTAGTTTAAATATGCTACTAGGCGATGAGGAAGCTGCAAGCGAGGTGCGGCTAGAAGCGAGCACCTTGAGCCACGGGATCTTGGGAAGGAAAACCCGTTCACGTGGCTAGGCTGTCGATGCACCTAGATTGTGGGGCCATACGTCCTTTCGACTTCAAAACTCAAACTACCCGTGTAAAATATGGCTCATGGCGAAGTGTAGTAGTACTATTTTTTTTAAAAAGGCCGCCCGTGCGTTTGGCTGAGATCGAACCCACAAAGCGAGGTATACACTCCGCGACCACTAGTAGTACTCGTTGAGTACAACACAACCTAGAATCGCCTTTTGTAGCTAGTAATGCGTACATTTCCTTACGAAACCCTAATAATGCAAGAAACCACTAAAATGCCAGAAACTACTACCACTTGCATCGTGGCAGACTTAAGATAAGACTACCTTATCAACCATTGTACATGCTCTTACCAACAAAATCCTCGAGTGACCTCCTACCTCGGCCCGTCCACCTAGTCATCCTCGGCCATGGGGCGCCTTCGCCATTGCGGCGGCGAGTCAAAACCCGCCCGCGATGCGGGCCCATGTTGCGGCAGCCGGATGCCACCTCCGTCCGGTGCTTCGCATGACGCTAGCTAGCCAAGATAGCTCCGTCCGCTGCTTATGCGCAGGTTTGCTAGCTAGATTAGCGCGGCGGCCTTGGCGGCTTGCTTTCGCGCGCAGCGCGCTTCAGGCCAACCATCGGCTCGGCGAAGGCAGTAGCGGTGGCTTGCTCGCTCGTGAGTCACCGTCGGGCCAGCCTGCCAACCCGTCACGGAGGCCGGTAGGCGTCCGGCGGTCGGCGGGCGGCGGCCAACTTGCTCATCACCGGCGCCACCGGCGAACCGCATCGATCTTGTTTGAAGTAATGTTCGGGAAAAATAATGATTTGAGGGAATAACATGATAAAAGGTCATATGTGGGTCCCTCGTGTCAGATCAAACAAAATGTGTTGGTTTAAGCTGCCTCGTCGGCCGCAGACGTAATGGGCCAACCCTGTCATAAATGGGTTTAAGCGAACCTAATCGGTAGGAGTACTAGGTAGTAGTTTTTGGCGTGGATTAAGAAATTTTGGGTATGTTTTGCTATTTTTTGTACAATAGATTCTTCCTAGGGCTGGTTGAAATTGGTAGTTTTTGTTAAATACTCTACATATTGTAAGTAGGAGTGAAAGTTAAGCTTTGGAAGCCAATAAGCAAGGCTAGTTACATAGTGCATATGTGTACATGATTGAAAGTAAATATCAACCATGGTGACTAATATCTTGATGGAAAACTTCGAAACTATGGAATACTAGGAAAAAAATGCATGGTTGGAAATACTAGCAATGTTCATGTCGTTACAGCGAATCATAATTAGAATAATACTTATTCACAAACTTGGTACAAAACACTCTAATTTTGATATACATATGTTTCAATTAGAATATATTCCTTGGGCTGCTTTGGTGAGGTCGGGGAGGGATGTGGTTGGTTTTAAGATACTAATTATGGGTTTTTACGCAAATTGGTAGACAAGTGGGATGTTGGTGAGAAAAGGCAACAACTTACCTCACAATCGTTAGATGTAGATCTAATGGTAGAAGCTTGACGGATGGCGGACACACCAGCATCACCAACTTAGTCTTGTGTAGGAGTACTAGCAAGATCCGTGCATTGCGGAACATCAAGATGCATTTTTTATAAAACACTTGTTGTGATTGACCCTTGCGGAGTAATCCCATGTAAAAACTAATGATATCTCGAGAAATATGAGATAAGGTGAAGAGGAGTGGGGTGTGGTGGTGGTTGGTGGTTGGTGTGGCGGAGGCATGGGGATTGACAAGCGCCGGCGGCGGCCACCGAGCCATTTGTTCAGGCGTCCTTTCTTAATTGCTCAACAATGAGGTTTGTTGGAGATAGGGATGAGCGAGGAAGGCCTTGTCGCAAATGTGGAGAGAGTGCGGGTATCTTTTAGTTTAATTTCCATCCATCGAGATATAGATCGGACGGTCTATATTGCAAGATAGCTGCGTACCATCATCACCACCTCGGTTTTTATAAGAAGAAATATAAGTATGGAGATACAAGCGTATTATCGATACTTGCTTCCGTAAACCAACATCTACATTCTATTCAACGCCTCGGCATGTGGGGCCTTAGCACAATGACTTCTCATTGTGTAAAACAAAGATTTTCCCATCGCCGACAAGGAGGGGTGTGGCGGCGCTTTTGGCTTGCTCTAGTCCTAGTGTAGTCATACTAGGTGGTCTAAATGCGTGTAGATTTATTCTTTTCACGTCTTGTGTTAGCTGTACTGCCACATTGTTGATGAATAGGCGGTAAGTTATTCACGGGAAACCCTTGATGGCGTGTTTGCGAGAGAGAGAGAGAGAGAGCAGTGTGCGTGTGTGATATGTTAGAGATTGAGGCAATGATAACATATTCTTTGTGTCTATGTGTGTGGAGGATAGAGAGACATGTACATGGGGCTTTGTGTTGTGTAGCGTGGAGACACATATACATAATTAGAGAGTGAGTGTGTGAGATACACATGCGGACATGGGAGAGATGAGGATCGGATAAATGGGTGTTTGTGCGTGTTTGTGTGTGTTTGTGCAGCGTTTGGGTGTGAGAGGGAGATAGTGTCGTGGAATAGAGACCATGATGATGTAAACCTAGTATAAGGGAAGGGAATGGTGTGACATGTGTAGTAGCGGGATAGCAGTGCGGTGGGGAGCAGACTATTTGGAAGAGACATCGAGTGTGTGTGTGGGAGAGGGTGTGAGGCGAGAGAGAAAGAGAGCTAGCGACGAGAGAGAGAGAGAGAGAGAGAGAGGAAGAGAGGCGAGAGGTGTCGTTTGTGTCCATAAATGGGCGTATAGATAGGGAGACAATGTTGATGTTGTCGAAATTGGCCTATGAGCGGAGCGCATGAGAAGCGAGTCATCGTGTGTGTGATAGGGACTTCATGAGAGATCTAGAATAGATGGTGTAGAGAACAATGTCTTGAAATCGAGAATGATTATACATTAGGGAGCTATGCAAAAGTCACGACATATATGTATGCAGGGGAAGGAGGAGGGGGAGTGCATGTGGGAGAGATAGAAGAGGAGAGTGGTGCACAAGGAGACAAATGTGCTTGTTTGCAGTGGGGGTGGTGTGTGAGGTGAGTCTTGAGAACCACATAACTAGGGAGATAGAGCGTTTGGGGCGACGTTTTGTGTGTATGGAAATATACACTCTACATAGTGCGTGTGCTTGGGTAAGAGAGATGGCGGGAGACCTAGAGAGTGAGGGAAGAGATGTGTGCATGCAGAGACAAAGTGTTAGAGACCTATGTTGGGGTCCGGACTTTACAAGAGAGGGGTGTTAATGTGCTCGTGTGTTGGTGTTTGGGGGAAAACGACTTCTCTATGTGTGTGTGTGTGGTGGTGGTGGTGGTGGTGTGTGGGGGGGTTGACTTTAGATAAAGAGTGAGGTGTCTATATTTGAGGGACTTTAAGCGTAATTGAGATATTGTGCACTCATGGTTGATCCATTTGTTTCACAGTTTGTACTATGAGATAACGATACTTTTGAACATCGTGATATACCTTGATGTACAGAATTACAAACCTAAGATTGGAATTTTGGAATTCGACTCCATCATTAGCTTTGTAATTCATTTAAGCGGAGGTACATTTTTAAGCGGGATTTCGTGATTTCAAATTCATATATCAAACCTAGAGATATACACATACGGGCATGTTCAAACTTTATAATCATCCACTTTATTCATACACATACACATTTTGCTTTTGTCATCATATTTAGGATAAACACATTTGGAATTTCATTTGAATTGGACCGTATGATGGTATTTGCTTGTAGTAGCTCAATGATCCATATTTGAATTGAATGGACAATCTAAGTTTGAGTTGGAGACATTGATTTTCAAAACTTGCACATTTTTTTGCGTGCAAAACAAATAAATTAATAAACCATGATATCATAGTCGATTAAATCGAGAGCAGAATACTTATAATTTTAGGCGTAAAAGCTTTCAAACTTCCGCTCACGTCGAAATATCACGCCCGAAAGTTTAGCCTGCGATATTCCTGTTTACCCATGTCACATGAGCGGAAAAGGGCTGCTTTGGTAACTCCATTGTTTTCCCTCTTTGCCCCAACATTCCTCCCAGGCCCTCCTTCCCTCCCGACCCCCAACCACGGCAAGCCGCGAATCTAGTCCTCCGCAGCGATGGACCTCGCACCCACGGATCTACCTTCCGCACCTTGGAACCCCCAGCGCCAACTCACCACTTCACGGAGCCGCTTCATGGCGGCATCCACCGCTCCAGATCTCCTTGACTGCCATCATGGTCCACGCACGGATCTGCTTAACGGTGCCCTCCACCACAGTGTAGGCCCTTCGCGACTCCCTCGTTCGCCCCTTCGCTGGCCCTTCATACAAGCCCTCGTCAAGCGCAATAGATCCGCCTCACCAAAGCACTATACAAGCACACCGCGAAGCCTTCCGTCCTTGCACGGACCCGCTCCACGGACGCTATATTCAACTCCACCGGCCTGCTTTACCGATGCGCAGCCTCATAGAGTTATTTCAATTTGTACTCCTTGGTTTTCTCTTTATCGTGCAGCTGTTCACTTACCACAGATGAGTTTTCTTGTATGTCGACGAGGCGCCCATAACCGTAGCACGCAGCTTCAATGGCGACGGACCCAAACTCAACATGACATGAGCACCATCGGCGATCCTTAGCTATCAAGTATGACAACGATACCCATCGCCGCCGAGAATCGGTACTATTATCCAGCGGCGGCGCCTCGTTCACTTTCTAGCATAAGCACCGCACCTTTGAATTTCTTGAGGCATCATTCAGTTTTTCATGAGGCGCGTTATTCGCTTGCACTGTAGGGCCATACTTACAGCGATGAACATGTTACATGTGTTAAATTACATACCGGTGCACATATAGTTAATATGCTTTAGTTTTGTTACGATGCCACTGTTGGTTCCATCGAGTGCTTAATATTCTCTATGTAAGTACACATCAACAAACTAGCATGTGGTTCCGCTGCTTTTGTTCGTTTTACCCTACATTTTACGATGCTAGCTATTACATCACTTCGCAAGCCTCTGTTCATTACTTGTTTGTGTGTTCTTGATCTTCCCAAGTTACATGACTAATTTGATGCTTCTATTAATAATGGAGCTGCCAACCCCATCAAGCAAAATATTTGTTCTTTTGGTCTGGCACCTCGAACAAGCATAAAAATAGAGGAAGCGAGATATATTATCGTGTATGCACACACCCTTCTTTCATTAGTTTAGATGAACCATTGATGATCAATTCGGACGGTGCATGCGATTAAAATTAATTTTACCTAAATAGATGGTGCAGAATAAACTACAACCACTAGATTTGCAACCACGGGATCTTGTGATATCTTCAAAGAACATTGCAACAGCAGACTAGGCTTCTGAAACATATGGTAAGCCGGTGTGTTTTAGTACATGTTAAATGTAATGCGAGTGGGCTGCTTTCTTGGCTTGTGCCCTCAACGTGCAATCCTACGAATTACAAATAGTTTAGTTATGCCTTTGCTATATTGCTTGATTGAATGCTTGTTTGTTGTTACTTATACTGAGTTGGCCAATATGTCGCGATTTGCGCTGTACTATAAATAAATAAATGCATGCCTATTTCATTTGAGTCCTTAACTTTTCCTCTCAACTTCATCACAGGACTGTCTTACGTAGTTTATATGAGGCCACGCTGTTAAGTGCTTTCTCAGATTATTTCAACTGCTTAGATGCCTTGGCAACAAATATAGCGGTTGTACACTCCTTTCAACTTTCATCTTATCATTTAATTTCTTTTAGGTGATCTGCTTTGAACCATTTAAATATAGTTTGCCATGCTAGAAGCAATAATTAGATCGTCGTTTACCATGTAAGCTTACTGCCTAGATCATCGATAACTATCTCTTACTTATGTCCAGTGAAACCTTTAGGATGCCTTTCACACTAGGACACAATGTACAACCCAGAATCTATTTGTGGAAGCGGTCGCCATCCATTTATAACATCCCAAATTTTCAATTTGGCATGTTATCTATAGGTCATCCATGCATATCATATTTTATTGCATATTTATTTGCTATCCCGAAAATCCTAAGCAACTCAAGGACCCTCGGAGAAAGTTGGGGATTTTTCGATTTTCACATTGAATTTTATCAATGAAAGTCGAGGATATTGGATTTTAATTATTTTTCTCTCGGAAAAATATTTCAAGTTTAAAATAAATGAGGGAGATAATATGACTTCTCCAAAATAATTTAAATAACGGAGGAAAAATGTTAAAATCATTTTGGGATTTTATTTTTACTTATTTGGAATTTTATTTGTCCTAAGAAAAATTGCACGCTTTAAAAGTTGCATTTTATGGGCGGGAAAAGTTCATCGAGTTCTAAATATTTTATTTAGGCGGAGAAAACTTATTTTGGAATTTTTAGATTTTATTTATTTCTCTAGGAATTTTTCTTGGTGATTTAAAAAAAGCAAGCGGACCAGCCGGTGGGCCAAAGGCCCAGTAGCCGAACCCGGCCAGCCAGCGCCGCCGCCTCCTCAGCAGCGCCGCCGTGCAGAACAGAGACGAGGAGTCGAGCAGGACTCCACCAGGCGACCCCTTCCCAAGTCGCCGCCCGCCCCGCTTTATCGCCGCCCGACCCGCCTCGCCACCACCACCACCACCACCGACCCCGCCCAGCCGGGCAGAGCCCGAGCCGCCGGAGCCCAGCCGCCCGGAGCCCAGCGCCGTCGCCGCCGCCCCTCCCAGCGCCGTCGCCGCCCTTCCTCCGAGCCGCCCGCCCTCGCCGACCCCGCCCCACCCGGACCCGCGAACCGCCCGCTCGCGGACGCGCCTCGCCGGTGCAAACCCGCCGCCGGTTTTTAAGAAAAACCCGCCGGTTTTAAAAAAAAACCTAGATCGTTTTTTAGATCGGTTTATTTTCGTCGGTTTATTTATTTATGAGCGTCCGTTCGTCCGTTCATTTAACGAATAAGTTCACTGTTTAAGTTTTGTTAGCGAGCGTTCATTAGTTTAACGGTTCGTCGTTTTGCTTTTATTGATTTATTACGCGGTTATTCGATCGCGATTTGGATCAATTTTCAAACCAGTTTATCTTTTAGCTCGTTTATCGGAATCAGGCGATTCAAGCGCTGGAGTTTAAATGTCGAAACCCTCTTTCGAATAATCAACTCAAACCAGTTTTGTCATTGTAAATTTGACTCTAGTTCAGATTAGTAAGCGGACCTTATTTCTCTCGCCGTTTGAGTTTACGTTGTTTCGTTTGGTTTGATTCTTTTTGCAAACGGAGTTCTTAAGTTGAACTCTCGGTAAACCTCTTTCAGTTGAAGTTTTATTGGTGCATCTTTGTTGTATGCTTATGTATGTATTGTTTGCTTGCGATAGAATTCCCAGTCGAGCGTGTTACTCTGAGTCTCTAGGATTCTGGATCGTCGGCAAGGCAAGTAACACTTGATCATACTCTTTTCATACCAGTTTTTATGCATTAGTTTCAACCCTCAAACATTGCATGATTAGGATGTCATTAATTTGTGGGTTGGGAAGTAGATGATGAGGTAGGAACCTATTGCCTGTTACTTTCAAACCTTGGGAGTTACTTCTACGTTATGCTTATATTGCCATGCTATGCTCATAGGCGTGGATTGGGTTTGAGAGATATTCACGACAGATGTGAGATTGTTAATTAATGGTTTACTTTAAGGTGGCAACTTAAATACACATCTGGGTGGATTGAGGCACAGGGGAACCAGTGTTATGCTTTTTGGAAATCCCGGGGTACCGTGTGATCTTTCTATGGACCGCCACCCGGGCTCAAAGGGGCTGAGATTATTCATGCTAGAAACTTCCGTGTGCAGCCACAAGCTATTATGGGCTCTAGCATAGTTGAGTAAGATTCGTGAAGCTCTCGAAGAGGTAGGTCAGCGGTAGTGGGTTTATAGGTTTGGTATGATCTATCCAGGAGTAGAGAGTTAATGTTTACGAAGGCGTGTCTCGGTCATCCGTCTCTCAAACACCATGAAGTCACGAGAAACCAGCGGAGGCGATCGAGTCTTGTGGGGAAAAGTCATAAACCTCTCTGAGTGTACAATCTAATCATGGTTAGCCATGTCCCGGTTATGGACAATTCTGAGTATCTAGTACTTGAGTATTCACATGTATCTCATCACTCTAAATTAATATTCTGGGATGTTAATTACCTTAATTGGGATCATCGAGTTGGGGTACCTTCTCAATGATGTTTCAACCACCATGATAGTTAAAGTAAAATTTATTCCTTTGATGTAGGGAAAAATTTGCTTTTAAAAGCTATAACCGTAGAGCTTTCCACCAGCCATATATGCATGTAGCATAGCTCATTCTTTCATTACTCTCTATGTGTTACATTGCCAGCATATTCCATGTGCTGACCGTTCTCGGGCTGCAGCGTATTATGTTGCAGACTTTTCGAACGAGTAAGGATTGTAGGTGCGTTGCCGTGCAGCTCGAGTTATGCCGTTGGAGTTGATGGACTCACTTTACCTTCCAAGCCTTCATTTGTTATCGTATTAGATGGCCTTAAGCCATATTATTGTAATAAGTTCTCTTTTGAGACATTCGATGTAATAAGTGTGTGATTGCTACTCTGCTTATAAATCCTTGATCTTGTGTGTGTCGGCATTACCGATCCGAGGGATGACACGAAGCACAAAGACTTGACCATCGAGGTCGGTCGCTACAAGAATAAGTGTCGAGCACCGCGGCTGAGTGTAGGACACGACCACTAAGATAAAACCCTAGGTCACTCTTCTCTACTCATTTCTGACCTCTCTCCTTTTTTACACTCTTTAGGATAGCGGAGATGAAATACAAGTTTGCGCAACGGATGAAGACACACCTTTGGACGCCACTTGAAGGAAGTCACTAGGTACTGAATATTGGAATACCAAGCTTCACGGGACGTACAAGCGCCACCTTACGAAGTAGAATCTTTGGAAGATTCAAGCCCTAGTTCCGGAAGGACATTTGCACCAAACACGGAGCCCATAGTATGTGTTTCAATGCACCACATGGATCTTAGGAAAGAGTATGGCAGCTCACATTACCATGGGGCGCATTGGAGAAGTCTACAATAAGGGCTTAAAGACACCATATACCAAATATGTGGGCCTTGAGGCGAGCAATGGGAAGTAATCAGCACCAAGAAGGATAGATCCATTGCAGCTTACATCCGAGAGCTAAACCAGCACATTCGGCGTCATGAGAACCGGATGTGCGCGAGACATCTTGGACTTGAAGAAGCGAAAACTAAGATCATCAATTGGAGGAAGAACTCAAGTCTACAGCGATGGATATGAGGAAGAAATCAAGATACTACTTGAGAAGAATGACGACCTAGTCAAGAAGATTGGAGTCTTCATGGGAGGACCAGCACCCAGAAAGAAGAGCAAGAAGAGGAAGAAGCCAGCTTGTCCGGACAACTACATCATCATCAACGACACCGACTCAGATCAAGTGATGATGACTATGAAAACGAATGGAGGCGAGACATTATGGAGTCTTCCACCGATCAAAATTTCTAGATGACCACCAAATATTATTAGCATTCTCCCCATGTAACTAGTAGTAGTTGAGCACTTATGCGATAGTCCTAGATCGTTTTGTATGCCCTTGCTTGATTGAATGAATGTGTGTTTGCCGCATGTGCATATGGGTAGTGTTTTCTCACTAGACCTCTTTCTATTTCTAATCTCTCCCTCTAAACCCTCGAGATGCCTCGAGGCGTGACCCGGTTTTGCTTTCCCACGGAGCTCACTCAGTTGATCCAACAGCGAATACCTTGATGCAACTGCTAGTTCGAGAACGAGGGCAATACCAACAACAACAACAACAACAACCCGCCCGGTGGACAATTTAGCCCGTTTTCTAAGGTTACAACCGCGGTGTTTTCGAGTAGCACCGAGCCAATAGTTCTGAGATATTTGATTCGCCCGAATTGGAAGGAGTTAACCACGCGGGATGCACGGATCTTTGAAAGAGTGTGCTTTTCCGCACATCAATTGGATGGACCAGCAGCCGCATGGTGGGAGAATTACACAGCTACTTTTCCTATAGCCAATGTCAATTGGGACCAGTTCAACAAGCTTTCTTACGGCCCATGTTTCAAGCTGGAGCCATGCGGTTAAAAGCGTGAGTTTGCAACTTACGCCCGAGGAACCGTCTTGTGGCTCGATGCGTGGATGAGTTTAGCAAGTTATCACGCTATGCCCACGATGATGTGGCCACGGATGCCAGTGAAGCAAGAGAAGTTTATGGAAGGGCTGAATGATGAGATGAGTATGCGGTGATGGTAGCAACTTTCAACAACTACCGGGAGTTGGTAGATAAGGCCCTAATGATTGAGGAAAGCAGCAGCAAATTGAGAATCGTAAGAGGAAGTATGGACAAGGAAGTATAACTTCGAGGGCTCACGAAACCTCGCTTAACCCCGAACTCGGGAGGACTAGTTCATAACCATGGAGGACATAACCACCTTTGGAGGAGGATCGCATAATGGTGCGAAGAATGTGAATGGAAATGCAGTCAACAATAATCGAATCGCTCTAACCCAGCTACACCCGCCAAAGAGGACTTAAGCCAAGTTATTTGCTTTAAGTGCGGGAAAAAGCAGGCACTATGCCAATGGCGCCACTGAAGGAAAGAATGGAAGCGGAAATGGGAGGCGGGAAGAAGCCCAACCCATTCAACAAAGGACAAGTGAACCACGTTAACGTGGAGGAAGTTGAAGAAACGGCGGATCTTGTAATAGGTGAATTTTGGTTCAGTCATTTACCGCTATTGTTCTTTTCGATACTGGTGCATCTCATGAAGGAAATATGCCCTAGAGGCAATAATAAAAGTTATTATTTATTTCCTTATATCATGATAAATGTTTATTATTCATGCTAGAATTGTATTAACCGGAAACATAATACATGTGTGAATATATAGACAAGCAGTATGTCACTAGTATGCCTCTACTTGACTAGCTTGTTAATCAAAGATGGTTATGTTTCCTAACCATGAACAAGGAGTTGTTATTTGATTAACAAGGTCACATCGATAGTTGAATGATCTGATTGACATGACCCATTCCGTTAGCTTAACACTTGATCGTTTAGTATGTTAATGCTTTCTTCATGACCCATACATGTTCTGTAACTATGAGATTATGCAACTCCGTTTACGGAGGAACACTTTGGGTACTACCAAGCGTCTAGCATGTGGGTGATTATAAAGGTACATTACAGGTGTCTCCGAAGGTACATGTTGGGTTGGCATATTTGAGATTAGGATTTGTCCTCCGATTAGTCGGAGAGGTATCTCGGGGCCCTCTCGGTAATGCACATCACATAAGCCTTGCAAACATTGCAACTAAATGTATTAGTTGTGAGATGATGTATTACGGGCGAGAAAAGAGACTTGCCGATGCTTGAGATTGAACTAGGTATTGGATCTGCAAGCGATCGAATCTCGGGCAAGTAACTATACCGATGACAAAGGGAACAACGTATGTTGTTATGCGGTCGACCGATAAAGATCTTACGTAGAATATGTAAAGACCAATATGGGCATCCAGGTCCGCTATTGGTTATTGACCCGAAGAGGTGTCTCGGTCATGTCTACATAGTTCTCGAACCCGTAAGAATCCATGCAACAAAGTTTCGATGGCAGTTATTATGAGTTTATATGATATTGATGTACGAAGGTTGTTGAGTCCGGATGAGATCACGGACATGGCGAGTCTCGAAATGGTCGAGACATAAAGATTGATATATTGGAAGCCTATGTTTGGACTCGGAATCACTCACGGGTGAAATTGGGAATTTTCTTAGAGATGCAGAAATTCACGGAACCTCCGAAGTCAATGGGCCTTGATGGGCCTTAGGGGAAAGAAGGGGCCCTATGCTGGCGCAGCCTTCCCCCTTCCTAGTCCTATTAGGATTAGGAGAGGGGTGGCGCCCCTCTCCCTCTCCCTTGGTCAAACCCTAGTTGGACTAGGATTGGGGGAATCCTACTCCGGTGGGAGTAGGACTCCCGGCGCAGCCATAGGTGGCCGACCAGCCCTCCTTCCCTCCTTTATATACAGAGGCGAGGCACCCCATGACACACAAGTTGATCATTGAGATGGTTCCTTGGCCGTGTGCGGTGCCCCTTCCACCAAACTACACCTCGAATATACCGTTGCGGAGCTTAAGTGAAAGCCTGGCTGGCCGGTGGAGCATCATCATCGTCCTGCGCCGTCGTCTTGTGGAACTCATCCCGACACTTTCTTTGGATCGAGTCAGGGATCGTCATCGAGCTGAGCGTGTATGCGAGAACTTCGGAGGTGCCGTCGTTCGGTGCTTGGATCGGTCGGATCGTGAAGGCGTCGACTACATCAACAGCGTTGTTATAGCGCTTCCGCTTTCGGTCTCACAGTGCGTGGGCGGATACTCTCCCCTCTCGTTGCTATGCATCACCATGGTCTTAACGTGATCGTAGGAAATTTTTGAAATTACTCGTTCCCTAACATCTCATTCATACATATCAAGGGGATTTGTGGATAAGTTTAAGTTACCAACCAGGACCCTTAGGACCCTCTTTTAGTGAGCTCACCGGGAAGCGAGTATATGGCTAGCGGATGGTGCACGGATACCCTAATCATTGTACGCATGTTTTTCCGTCGACCTAATTATCTTGGAGTCAAAGTTGGATGTGATATTAGGTATGGATTGAATGTTGATGTTTGGAGGAAGTATCATTTGTGCTAGCAAGTCAATTTATCTTACCACCCGGAGGAAAAAGGATTAAGTATGTATCTAGGCATGTGCCTAGGAGGAGCCAAGTGAATACCCTCACGGGAGTTGTGCAGAGGAAGTACCTATAGTGAAGGATTATCCGGATGTTTTCGGAAGAGTTACGGAGCATGCCACGGATCGAGACATCGAGTTTACGATAGAACTAATACAGTGCAGGGGCCAATATCAAAGAGACCCTATCGGATGCCATAAATGATCGGAAGAAATTAAGAAGCAGATCAAGGAGTTATTGGAGAAAGGTTACATTCGAAGAAGTTCATCGCCTTGGGGAGCACCGGTACTTTTGGTGGAGAAGAAGGATAAAACCACGAGGATGGTTGTTGATTACGAGCTTTGAATGAAGTAGCGATAAAGAACAAGTATCCCTTACCGATGATTAATGATCTATTTGATCGAGTTGCAAGGAGCTAAGGTGTTTTCTAAGATTGATCTCGATCGAGGATACCATCGATTGAAGATCGAGAGAAGGATATACCAAAGACAACGTTCACCACTCGATATGGATTATATGAGTATCACGGTCATGTCGTTTGGATGACTAACGCCCCTGCCTATTTTATGAGTATGATGAACAAAGTGTTCATGGAGTATTTGGACAAGTTTGTTGTGGTGTTTATCGATGACATTATGGTTTACTCGAAGAGCGAAGAGAGACGCGAGAACACCTCGTTTGGTTCTTGAAAACTTCGGGGAACACCGGTTATATGCCAAATTCAGCAAGTGTGAGTTTTGGTTGAAGGAAGTTGGATTTCTTGGGCATGTTATATCGGGAGAGGGTATAGCGGTAGATCGATAAAATTCAGTCGATCATTGAATGGTTGGCACCCACTTGATCGGCGAGATTCGCGATTTCCTTGGGTGGCGGGATATTATTGGAGATTTATTGAGAATTTCTCCAAGATTGCTAAACTAATGACGAGTTGTTAAGAAGGATACCAAGTTCAAATGGGCGAGAGGATTGTGAGAAAAGCTTCCAAGAGTTGAAGAAGCGGTTGACTACAGCCCAGTCTTGACCTTGCGGATGTACATAAGGAGTTTCAAGTGTATTGTGATGCCTCTCGCTTGGGACTTGGATGTGTTCTTATCACGGGAAGGAAAAGTTGTTTTGTATGCCTCACGGCAAGCTGAAGCGTCATGAGTTAAACTATACCACACATGATTTAGAGTTAGCGGCTGTAGTACATGCGTTGAAGACTTGGAGACATTATCTCATGGGAAACCGTTGTGATGTGTACACGGATCATAAGAGTTTGAAGTACATTTTCACACGAAGGAGTTGAACCTCGGAGCGGAGGAGATGGCTGGAGCTTATAAAGGATTATGATATGAAGCTACACTATCATCGAGGAAAAATAGCGTTATGTGAGCGCTTTAAGTCGAAAAAGTTATGCCAATAGCCTTAAGGGTGAGGACTACCAAAGGAGTTAGCGAGAAGATATTATGGAACTACAGTTGGAGATTGTTCCAAAAGGTTTTCTTGCAACAATGGAGGTTCGATCGACCTTGTTAGACAAGATTCGAGAAGCTCGGAAGGAGGATAAAGAGATTGCTGAGATAAAGGAAAAGATGGGCAAGGGAAAAGCCAAAGGTTTTCGCGAGGATGAGCATGATACCTTGTGGTTTGAGGATCGGTTTATGTGCCCAACAATTTGGAGATCAAGAAGTTAATACTTGAAGGGCTCATGACTCACCATACTCGATTCACCCGGAAACACCAAGATGTATTTGGACTTGAAGGAGCGTTTACGGTGGACTGGTATGAAAGAGGATATTGCGAGTATGTAGCCGTTTGTGATGTATGCGGTGAAGGCCGAGCACCAAAAGCGAGGACTGTTGCAGCCTATGCCAATACCGAATGGAAGTGGGACAAACTTGGCATGGATTTTATCACGGATTACCGAGAACCAAAGCAGGATATGATTCAATATGGGTAGTAGTGGATCGGTTGACCAAAGTAGCTCACTTCATCCCGGTGAAAACAACTTATACAAGTGCCAAATTGGCCAAGATATATATGACCAGGATCGTGTGTTTGCATGGAGTTCGAGGGTATCGTGTCGAGATAGAGAACACGTTTACTTCAAAGTTTGGGCATCGATTACACGGACTTTGGGAACAGATTGGAGTTTAGTACGCATTCCACCTGAGACGGATGGCCAGACGGAGAGGTCAATCAGATTTTGGAGGATATGTTGAGAGCACATGCGCTAGATTATGGATCTAGTTGGGATGACAATTTGCGTCACGCAGAATTCTCATACAACAACAGATTACCGAGCCGGTTTGAAGATGGCCTTTATTCGAAGCTCTGTATGGGCGCGAGATGTAGAACGCCATTGATGTGGGGCGAGGTTGGAGACCGTCGGTTGTTTGGACCAGACTTGATCAAAGACTCGAGAGGAGAAGGTTAAAGCGATCGGAGACGGGCTAAAGATTGCTCGGTCTAGAGCGAGAAGAGTTCTGTGATTCAAAAGCAAGAAGTAATCTATGAAATTGGAGCGAGTATATCTGCGAGTATCACCCACGAGGGTGAAACGTTTTGGAGTAAAGGAAAGTTAGCCCCAAGATTTGTAGGACCGTATCGTGTTTTGGAGCGAATGGGAGAAGTTGCCTACAAGCTGGAGTTACTGAAGGACTGTCGGGAGTTCATGATGTGTTTCCGTATGGTGGCGAAGAAGTGCCACGCTGAGATGGCCGACATACCGTTGAGCGATCTGATACCTTTGGAGGCGATTCAAGCTGAATGATAATCTAACTTATGAGGAGAAGCGGTAAAGATTTTGGGTTTGATAGCCAAGTCACTGCAACAAGGTGATCAAGTTTTGCAAAGTTCGATTGGAGTCACCATCGAGGAGGAAGCCACAGGGCGAGAAGATGATATTACGCAAGGACCATCCGCACCTATTTTCTAGCCAACCCGAATCTCGAGAAATGAGATTCATCTTAAGGGGTAGGTTTGTAACATCCCAAATTTTCAATTTGGCATGTTATACATAGGTCATCCATGCATATCATATTTTATTGCATATTCATTTGCTATCCCGAAAATCCTAAGCAACTCAAGGACCCTCGGAGAAAGTTGGGGATTTTTAGATTTTCATTTGAATTTTATCAATGAAAGTCGAGGATATTGGATTTTAATTATTTTCTCTACGGAAAAATATTTCAAGTTTAAAATAAATGAGGAGATAATATGACTTCTCCAAAATAATTGAAATAACGGAGGAAAAATGTTAAAACCATTTTGGGATTTTATTTTACTTATTTGGAATTTTATTTGTCCTAGAAAAAATTGCAGCTTTAAAAGTTGCATTTTATGGGCCGGAAAAGTTCATCAGTTCTAAATATTTTATTTAGCGGAGAAAACTTATTTTGGAATTTTAGATTTTATTTATTTCTCTAGGAATTTTTCTTGGTGAATGATTTAAAAAAAGCAAGCGGACCAGCGCCGGTGGGCCAAAGCCCAGCCGAGCCAAACCCGACCCTTGGCCGCCGCCTCCCCCTCACTTGCCCGCCGTGCGAAAACTGCAGACGCCGAGTCAGGCGGACTCCACCAGGCGACCCCTTCCCAAATCGCCGCCCACCCGCCCCTTATATGCGCCGCCCGCCTCCGCCACCACCACCGCCACCACCACCCGACCCCGCCCGCGGAGCCGAGCCCAGGCCCGCCGGAGCCCAGCGCCCGTCGCCGCCCTTCGCCGAGCCACCGCCGCCCTCGCCGACCCGCCCCACCCGGACCCGCGGAGCCGCCCGCTCGCCGGGCCGCCTCGCCGAGTACCCGACCCCGCCGCCGTCGATCCGCCGGTTTTTAAGAAAAACCCTTGGTTTTTAAAAACCCTAGATCGTTTATTTTCGTCGGTTTATTTATTTAGCGAGCGTTCGTTCGTCCGTTGATTTTAACGAACAAGTTCACTGTTTAAGTTACATTAGCGAGCGTTACGTTCGTTTAACGATTCGTCGTTTTCTTTTATTCGATTTATTCGCGGTTATTCGATCGCGATTTCAGATCAATTTTCAAACCAGTTTATCTTTTAAGCTCGTTTATCGGAATCGAGGCGATTCAAGCGCCTGGAGTTTATGTCGAAATCCTCTTTCGAATAATCAACTCAAACCAGTTTTGTCATTGTAAATTTGACTCTAGTTCAGATTAGTAGCGGACCTTATTTCTCTGCCGTTTGAGTTTAGTTTTTTCGTTTGGTTTGATTCTTTTTGCAAACCAGAGTTCTTAAGTTGAACTCTCGGTCAACCTCTTTCAGTTGAAGTTTTATTTGTGCATCTTTGTTGTATGCTTATGTATGTATTGTTTGCTTGCGATAGAATTCCCGGTCTTGAGCGTGTTACTCTGAGTCTCTAGGAGTTCTGGATGGTCGACAAGGCAAGTAACACTTGATCATACTCTTTTCATACCCAGTTTTTATGCATTAGTTTCAACCCTCAAACATTGCATGATTAGGATGTCATTAATTTGTGGGTTGGGAAGTAGATGATGAGGTAGGAACCTATTGCCTGTTACTTTCAAACCTTGGGAGTTACTTCTACGTTATGCTTATATTGCCATGCTATGCTCATAGGCGTGGATTGGGTTTGAGAGATATTCACGACAGATGTGAGATTGTTAATTAATGGTTTACTTTAAGGTGGCAACAAATACACATCTGGGTGGATTGAGGCACACAGGAACCAGTGTTGTCATTTTTTGGAAATCCCGGGGTACCGTGTGATCTTCCTATGGACCGCCACCAGGGCTCAAAGGGCTGAGATTATTCATGCTAGAAACTTCCGTGTGCAGCCACAAGCTATTATGGGCTCTAGCATAGTTGAGTAAGTTCGTGAAGCTCTCGAAGAGGTAGGTCAGCAGGTAGTGGGTTTATAGGTTTGGTATGATCTATCAGGATAGAGAGTTAATGTTTACGAAGGCGTGTCTCGGTCATCCGTCTCTCAAACACCATGAAGTCACGAGAAACCAGCGGAGGCGATCGAGTCTTGTGGGGAAAAGTCGCAAACCTCTGCGAGTGTACAATCTAATCATGGTTAGCCGTGTCCCGGTTATGGACAATTCAGTATCTAGTACTTGAGTATTCACATGTATCTCATCACTCTAAATTAATATTGCTGGGATGTTAATTACCTTAATTGGGATCATCTGAGTTGGGGTACCTTCTCAATGATGTTTCAACCACCATGATAGTTAAAGTAAAATTTATTCCTTTGATGTAGGGAAAAATTTGCTTTTCGCCGCTGTAACCGTAGAGCTTTCCACCAGCTATATATGCATGTAGCATAGCTCATTCTTTCATTACTCTCTATGTGTTACATTGCCAGCATATTCCATGTGTTGACCCGTTCTCGGGCTGCAACGTATTATATTGCAGACTTTTAGAACGAGGAGTAAGGATTGTAGGTCGTTGCCGTGCAGCTCGGTTATGCCGTTGGAGTTGATGGACTCACTTTACCTTCCAAGCCTTCATTGTTATCGTATTAGATGGCCTTAAGCCATATTATTGTAATAAGTTCTCTTTTGAGACATTCGATGTAATAAGTGTGTGATTGCTACTCGCTTTATAAATCCTTGAGTCTTGTGTATTATCGGCATTACCGATCCGGGGATGACGAAGCACGAAGACTTGACCATCGAGGTCGGGTCGCTACACCATGTTACCGGATGGTAGCGATTCGGAGAGGCAACACCCGCGGGAAGCGATCGAGCACAAATATTATAGTGCTTGAGGCTCTACTAAGCGAGAAAGAGATGGTGTGGCTGCCATGAATGAGGTAATCTTTATCTTGAGGCTGGAAATTACGGACTTAGTAGCACGCATTATGCAAGCAACCCAAAATTGGAGGAAGTAAGATTGTTGCATTTGAAGATGGAGGAGGTCCTGCTGTTTACGCTGCTCTGAAGCCCAAAGGTAATCGGTTCTTTTTAGATACCATTTGAAATTGTCATTAGATTATTGTACTTGCATGTTGTGTCATGTCTCGAATGGATTATGTTGCAAGACCCCCTATGTTGTCCGAATTCCATGTTGTACATGTGTGTAATGAAAATTTTTAGGCGAGTAATCCTCGTACTTGTATGATTGACATAAGGTGAACTGTTTTAGTGTGAGCATATTGTATTGGATGAAATAACTGTTTGAATCGAGTGTATCCAACCTCTGAATTGAAGATCCGACATTTCTAAATCTTGATCATATATAAAGGTGGAATAAATCTTTGTTGTGGTTTGAAGAAATAAATAACAAAGCGAATAATTATCTGTGGATATTTGTGTCGAATACAAACTGGATTTGAATTTAGTTTGCGGGTCCAGGACGTGAATGCTAATTCTCCCAAGTTTTGAGCAAGCGGCTAAACACCCACTATAATTTGTGGGCTGCCGAAGCAAGTGTTTGCGA